>CAHIKZ030005580.1:872500-1032500 GCA_903632075.3 Acanthosepion pharaonis | reverse complement strand
CAAAAACACCTTGTGACACCAAAGATAAACTCAAGTAAAGATTACGACAGTATTCATCAACTTAAACAAGGAGACCGTCCAGAAGAGTTGCAGGAGATTACGAAGTCATCTGGACGCCTTGGTTGAAACTAATGGCAATTTTTTTAAATAAATTTACTTTGTGTAATTTTGTTAAATATATATGTTAAAACGCGATATCAGTGTTATTTTCATTTTTTCTTAACTTTGGCGCCAATTTATCCATTGCATCCTGTGTGTGCGCGTGTATATATATATATATATATATATATATATATATAGAGAGAGAGAGAGAGATTCACCTAAGTTAGGGATTGGCTAGCCGCCATCACATATAATATACAATGACTAGGCTATAGGTTTGTTTGTGTACCGCATTCTCCAAGCATACCGGTCGCGAAACTGATAGTTAGATTGGCACAGACGAGAGAACTCCGTTCTGGTGGCGGTTCGTAAATCAGGGAGGTGTTTTGTTTTCTTTTTTGAGTCTTGTTTCGCAATGCAAGCGAATAATTTCTCATTCTAACCCACATATTCATTCTCTTCAGGCGTCGGCACCAGGTTAATTGGGTTATTATTTTTACGCCTCGACAGCAACTGAAGGATCGGTGGACACTTTTCTTAACCAAATTTGATGACAAACTCAAGACCTGTTGCAAAAAAGATATTGCTCTGTCTATCTCTGTCTCTCTCTGTCTCTCTCTCTCTCTCTTTATTGTGTATATAATGGTAGATTACCAATATATATATGAATATATATATATATATATATATATATATATATATATATATATATATATATATATATAAAGGAATATACACATTATTCCAGGTCAGGATACTCACTGGAAGACTGTATATACGCATGAAACTCAGAGTCGTGCTATCGACGTGGTCTAATATGTATATTTATTAATATATACTTGAAACTCTGTTTTATAACATTGAGCATTGTTTTTATATCACCTGAGAAAAAATATATATGTACGTGGAAGTATATGTGCGTATACGTGTGTTATTCTCATACCCATATACATATATATATATATATATATATATATATATATATATATATATATATATATATATATATATATTATAAAGTTTCATTAAAAAGATTGACAAGTGATGTGGGGCCAAAGTTGGGACCATAGAAGGAAAACACGGAACACGGATTAGATGTAAGAAAGATATATTAACAGGTTACAGAGATTGTGTAAGTGGAGCTTACTATATGTTAGTGTCCAATACGGGTAGTCGTAAGAGACTCTCACTGTCTCTCTGTGTTACTCTCTGTCTCTCTCTAGAGTGCTATGTCGCCTACTTAATATAGGCCTGGAAGAGTCTATTGTGTAGGTCTCACAATAACAAGGTACTGCCCTTAAGTTTTTTTTTTATACAATCTTTCTTTTGTTCCTATTAGTGTTTTCTTTTCTAGACATAAAGTGTGTAAAAACTGTACAAATATTCTTTAATTCAATTAAATTTTGATCATTATGTTGGGGTTTTCGGCTCTTGTTTTTGAAACTTAAGAACTCTTATGTAGCGAAGGAAACATATTTTTTTTAACAATTATAATTTAAGCTCTACTTCTGTATGGAGAACTGTTTTTTTTTAATAAAAACAAAGATACTAAAGAACTCCGAATTATTTACCTAACGCTTCTTTCTTATTTTCCTACCTGCACACACACACACACACACACACACACACACACACACACACACACACACACACACATATGTATATATATATATATATATATATATATATATATATATATATATATATATATAAATATATATGTATGTATCTATAGTGATTGAGAAGTCCTTTTTTTCATTTTACAAACACGGTCAACATGTTGTGTCCCTGTTCATAGTTAATAGTATTAAATATTACCTTTTTCGTTTTTATTACTAATACTTCTATTATTTTAACGCTTTTATTGCATATGCATTTGAAGCTGTATTTTCTAGAAGTCCGTTGCAGACAGTAATTTGCTACGTTTCTCTATACATTTAAATTGAGTTATTGTCAGAGAGATGTTTACGTGAGTTATATATATATATATATATATATATATATATATATATATATATATATATATATATATATATAAACCTGTTTCGCTGTATCACAGTTCATCAGTGTGACTAGATGTTTGATTGCTTCATGGCAGAATCGAAACTCGAGCGATTTGGCATCAGAGATCTTACTGAGCTATCAGTGCACGACAGAGAATTTTAACGCATTACTTATAAAGTATGCGGCCAAGAGATAACCTAATTGAAGATATAATTCAATCTATTCATAAACGAATATATATATATATATATATATATATATATATATATATATATATATATATATATATATATATATGTGTATAAATATAAGGTTCAATTAAGGAATTTCTATAACAATATTGAATGTTCACAATACTTATCGGAGATGGCATAATCGAGATGTTGACATTTTCATACCACAAATACACTTGCGAAAGATATGTTTCCGTTTGGCTTCCTACAGCTTTGCGTTAAATAATAGAATATGTCGAAAAATCATTAGTCAATATTCAATGGCAATAAAAGGAATTATTTTTACAACTTCAAACATGTTTCGACTTTAATTAGCACACTATGGTTTTGATAAACCGTAACAAACAAATCAAACAATATGTCTTGTACCTGTGAACCATAACGGCCTAAAAACAGATGAGGATGTGCTGATATCCGTTTTTAACCTGTTTCGCTGTATCACAGTTCATCAGTGTGACTAGATGTTTGATTGCTTCATGGCGGAATCGAAACTCGAGGGATTTGGCATCAGTCAGAGATCTTATATATATATATATATATATATATATATATATATATATATATATATATATATATATATATATAGTGATTAATGCCAGAAATTAATTGATTTTACAGCAAGGATGTTTGATCCAAATCCAAAAGAGATAGTTGAAATATTCGGGATCATTTTATGAGGAAAAACAGCTTGAGAATTGTAACACTGACATGACATATAATTCAATGGCTCAAGATGTTCTATTTTTTTTTGTTCGCCATTGTATGTCACCTTCAATGTTTAAACCAGGTTAACGTTGAATATATTTGCAATTAATTTATAACCTAAGTTAATCGTTTACAGAATTAACAATCCTGGAAAAGTACTCACAATTCAAAGGATATTTTCTCATGTCTCGAGATAAAGCGGCCTCGTTATCTTAATTGTAAATTAACGTTTGTGCTCGTGAGTATAAAACTATTTGAATAAACAGTTTGCAAATTAGAACCTGTCATATTTAATTTGTGAAGAGAATTTAAATTTATGAATAAAATAATAGAGAGTCAAATGTTTAGACAATGAAATATTTAATAATTTAATAATGTTAGATTGTCTTAAACAATTTAATTGGTTGCATTTGATCAATTTTTATAATCTAATTTTCTTTGCATCGATTTTATTTTATTTTTATTATTCATATATATCTTCGTCCTATTGTTGTATATTGCTACTCGCCTCAAATAAGGAAACGAGTAATTGTATATACAAATAAATATGTTTATTGCTTGCGGCGACTGGGTAGAGTGAAGAAAAACCAAAGTGGTTAAGATTGGGCACTCAGTTTGGTTAGTTGGTTGTTTTGTTTTATGGCATATCAACCTCAGTGGGTTATTTAATGCCAACAAAGTTTGGCAATAGATTCATAGCGATAGTTTGGTAAAAAAAAAGTGTGTATGTATACATATATATTTGTACCATTTTTCAGTTACTCATATTTTTAGTACAATCCAACTTCAGAAAGTTTACAATCTTGGGTGGTATTATTTTCGTAAAAACATTCTTTTTTAAATTACTCACTTGGTAATATTTTGTTCATACTAATTTGTGTTCTGAGTTCCATTCTCCATTTTTTTTTCAAATAATGTTTGTATTAAGGATATACTTTTTTAAGTATTGCTGGTAATAATTTTTCCTTAAAAAATTATTGCTGCTAATATTTTTTTTATTACAAAGTATTTCTGGTATTAGATCCTATTTTTTAGATCAGTTTGGGTGTTAACTTCTTGCCCATAGTTGGGACCCTAACAGGTGCTACAACCCAGGGTCAGGGTGGACCTGGGAACACCCGCAAAAACTCCTGATCAGAGGCCTTACTGTTAGACGTAGTTTATCGTCTTACCCAGTATACGGATGTAGTTTATCGTCATACCCAAGACGGTGCGCACGCAGGAACTGACAGAAAAAAAAACGCCGGTGAATCACTAACCAGCCTCTCTGCCCAGATCAAGAATCGGACCGGTTAAATAATATTTAGAAACATAAGCAACTTCATGTGGTTACGCCTTCTTCCGGTATATCGCCTACGTATCTTCATGTGGCCACTCTTCTTCTGGCATGTGCCAACGCAAGTACGCATTTCCTTCCATTCAGGACACATATGAGCTCTGTTTATTTAAAGCTCAGGGCAACTGCGCGTCCTGTTTATTTTAGCCACCGGTTGCATTTCCAGTTTACACTTTCACCAGTTCCGATTTCCGCTCACACATTGATGCCGCTGTAGTAAGACCAAAGGTCTTTCCTCAACCGATATCCAACACTATAACTGAATGTGGCCGTAGGGTCGTTTCTCTATTGAGTACCTGATTAGCGTCCTCCATATGTCTCGTAACTAATATTACTGTCCACTCTGTGACATTTTCAGTTCATTTCTCCGTATGGCTGACTTTTCTTTTTTTTTTTTGCTAAGATGGTATCTTGTAGGGAAGACGTTAAAAATAATTGCCTCGTATGACTTGTACATATCGTTTCAACTTTCACATACTGGCTATGAGATTTTTCAATGCGCCATTTTAACACTTGATGGTTTCTCTACCTGTATCATTTTTAATAGAGTCTTGCTTTAATGTTTAATTCTGTTGATCATGTTTTACATTCTTAAGAAGACAACGCAAGCAAAAGTCTGATATGTGATTCCACACAGACTTTCCTGGTGATTCCACCACTTTTCGTGTGACCAGTGAAATCATTACGCTTATTTCTTTAAGTTCTTAAGCAGCAACTTTTAACTCTTTCTCCGTCATGAGGCTCATTTTTTATTTAGAATTAATCTCGTTGACATATCTGGAGAATGTTTTTCATGATTCTTCACAGCCACGTATGATCCTGTCCTCTTGCTATTTATCATGTGATGCTTGATAAAAATCCAAAGAATATTCAGCAATATTATTGGTCCTGGTCTAGCGGCTAGCTTCATTCACT
The DNA here is from genome assembly GCA_903632075.3 of Acanthosepion pharaonis. Classification (NCBI taxonomy): domain Eukaryota; kingdom Metazoa; phylum Mollusca; class Cephalopoda; order Sepiida; family Sepiidae; genus Acanthosepion; species Acanthosepion pharaonis. The sequence continues at coordinate 1,027,205 of CAHIKZ030005580.1, read as the reverse complement.
TCCCTTTATAAAGCGTCAAGATCTCATCAATTTACAGTTGAGCTACCTAGATATAGCCGTAAGTTCCATGCTAAAAGTTTCTTTTCTCGCACTTCTCGCTTGTGAAACTCCATCCGGGCTCCATGCTTTCAAACCAAATTTAATCTTCAAAAACTTAAATGCATTTGGGTGGTTATGATCAGATGATTGATGTACGCATGAATTAAACTGTTCCGATATGTGATATATTAACCTACACGAGCGTGTGGTGGTTATGTGACCAATTTAAGAATTGGAAACAGAATTCGATATCTACTGCCCTCCTGATTACTCTTTTTGTTCTCGCTCAATAGTAACTTTTCTGTTTCCAATTCTCCCACACCCAGTAATGCCATGTTTCTTTGTGGCTTTACTGCCTTGAATGAGGTAAAATTAATAAAAAAGGATATTTAAAAAAAAAAAATCTATTATCTTTACTTTCCAGTCGGTATCGTCTGTGTACTAATTAAATACATTTTTTCAGAAGATCGAGTGAGTACACTTTTGTAGGATTACTCTCCAACTGACACCACTGGGGAACAGAGAAGACTTAAGAGAGATATTCACCAAAACTTAAATAAGATTTAAATTCGCAGTAGACGAGGCAAAGCCATATCATCACAGAATTGGCATTTTTCCTTCAGCTGCTGTTGAAAGTACTTGCGACGCAAGTATATACGCATACCTGTGTTCTCTAGGTTTGACATTAAATATGCTAACATTGGTTATATAAGCATTACACTCTTTCATAATTTAACTTCTCTTTTCTTGAAATATCTCCCCGCAGATGGTGTGGAAATTCATGCTTTGTGTTGCTGGCCATAAGCAAAATTGCAGCAGATATAGAATCATCTGCTAAATCTTTGTTAGTCAATTCCTGATGTTGTTTAAGCTAGAGTTTTGAATCACATGTTAAACGAGACCATACATATCCAACATAATATTTCAACATGGAGAAAGTTTATATTCATGATTACTAATAATAAATCAGTTGAATAAATGACAATCAGTTTTTGGCAGCCAGTAAGTCTTGAACTCAGCATAGTATATGTCCCCTAAACTTGCTAGGTAAGCAATCACGCATCTCTTTTCTAAGTATAAATAAATAAAATTAATTAAATTGGTCACATAACCACCACACGCTCGTGTAGGTTAATATATCACATATCGGAACAGTTTAATTCATACATACATCAATCTTCTGATCATAACCACCCAAAATACATTTGTTAAGATATTTGAATGATTATTAATAGAAATAGTATTAATATAGACAAATATTATTTGGTATTGAAAAAATACTAACATTCAGTTTTTAAAAGACTAATATCATTAGTCTTTTTAATCGTTATCATTAAAGTAAAATGTCATTAAATAAAATATATCTCGCCATAGGAAACAGTATTTTAGAATGTGTATACAATAATTAAAATGCATGTAAAATAATTATAATACTTATAGTATACACACCTATCCATTTTGGTCTCTCCCGTTGTATCTTCAGATGCTTTGATCTAATTACCCATCCTTCTCTGTATCCTTTCCTCAAACACCCTCTTTACTCTTGCTCTCACTCTCTGGAACCCCTTGCATGCTAGTGGCACTCACACCTTGCTTGGGTGTTATATGCTTAAACATTCTAGGGTTAATCATTATATATCCTCATAGTCTAAACTTCTCACTTCCTCCTCTTATTCCCTCATTCAATATCCCTCTACCTTGAGTGGTTCTTGGTCTTTACATTAGGTGAACAACAGTATATATTAAAATCCATTTCCTACTATAGTCCAATAATAATTTCTTTTTGTCCCATTCATATTATATTTCTTTTAGTAGCCAAATATAAAATAACAGATTTTAATATATACAGAGTTAGCCTTCTCTTTCATAATTCATTTCACATCTTTGTCCTTTTCACCATGAGTGTGAAAGAATATAAGAAAAAGAAAAACATTATTATCACTGTATGAGGGTCAAGCAGCTCAGTTGCTAGGAACTGACAGGCTTTGTGCAGAACCAACACTTTTTGAATACAGAAACCTTGTGCACTAGGTGCCACAAGGCCCCCAAACGATCCTCCGCAGGTTTTCAATTCAGAGTTTTCCTTCTCCTATGCCAGTTGCCATCCAAGGCTATAGAACCCAGTCTGTCTTGCTATTTACCGATAGCTGAGGGAGAAGAAGAGGATTAATACCTTTCCTACGTAGAACATGTCGATATGACATTAGGGTATTAGTATGTGCGTGAATGTAATGGATTTGACTGGAATTCGAACTCGGCTCTCCGATTCCTCAATCCGAGCCGCTATCCACTACTCCATCATGTATATAATAAATATGAATAAAGTATGTTTCAAAAATTTGTTATCATTTGAGATATAAATATCTGAGTAACATCTTAGAGTAGGCAAATGTAAATGAACAGGCTTGTTGAGCAAAATAAGATTTATTCATTGAACTTTGAATGAGAAATTCAGTTATGTTCACATAGCTATTCAAAATTCAATCCTGCCTGTGACACTGTGGCATGTCCTGAGTAAACGTATCCAAAAAAGCCGGGGCTTCTCTGTTTCATTTCCTCTCAACTTGTAGGAAGAATTTGCGACATAGACCCGTCCCTTCAAATAACCAAATATATATATATATATATATATATATATATATATATATATATATATGGTGGACTCAGCCGTCGTATTCGACTTATGAGGATCAGGTAGTTCAGTTGCTAGGAACCGTCAGTCAGACACCAGCACATATGATTTGATTATAGTGGTGAAGGCTTTGTGCAGAACCAAGCACACTTTTTGAAGGGCCGAATACAGAGACCTGTGCCACAAGGCCCCCAAACGACACTCCACAGGTTTTGAATTCACAGTTATCCTTTTCCTAGATCAGTTACCATCCAAGGCTATAGAACCAAGTCTGTCCTGCTAGCTGGAAGGAGAAGAAGAGGATTAATACCTTTGTCAAGAGTATTAGCACGTAAGTGAATATAATGGCTTCAACTGGAATTCAAACTCGGCACTCCGATAACTCAATCCGAGCCGATACTCCATTTTGCCTCTTTCAATAATGGTGTATATTTAATTACAAAATTTAATATTCCAACTAGCAAAAATATGTCTGTTATACTATTATTGACTGAATTTTAAAAATGAAACAAACAAACGATGAACATTTTATCAACAATTTTTTTCCGGATGTACAACAGCTTTTCTGACGAAATAACAGACAGACACTGTTCTTTAATTCAAGAGAACATAACAAGAAGTAAATTACACCGGAATTTAAAAAAAAACAAATAATTCTTAAAAAGTCACTTTTTGTGTTGTGATATATCGAAATCTTTGTGGAACGCTTCCCGGCGGGGATGCTTCCACGAACGCTACGATATTAACATATTCAAATCTGGCTTCAGTTATTTATCTATGATTCTTATTAATTCCTTACTTTCTTTTCTTATCTCCATCCCACCCACCTGATTAAGTAGTAAGCCTCTACCTTGAGCGACTCCTCAGCATTTTATTGGGTCAGTATTAATAAAAGATACCAAAGGTAACAAAAACTGTAATCAGAGTAAATTTTGTGTAAGTTGCTCTTCAGGTAACAAGCATTGTAACGCCCATATTGTGCAGATAGAGAGAGAGAGAGAGTTATGTCTCACTATTTGCATTGGTGGACAAAATTAACTATCATCTCTCTTAAACAATGTTCTACCACCAATTTACGTATGTTGGTCTGTAGATTATATATTGCTTTCCTCTGTTACTCTTGTCTTCAAACTCTCTTGTGAGTACCAAATTTTCCAAGCCCTTCTTCCCTATCATATGCCACAGAGATTTAAACTGTCTCTTTCTGATTTGAAATATAAGTGTTCTTTTTGTTCCTGTTTTGTCTAAAATATAGTATTCTCGACATCCTTCTGTAGAACAACATTACTGTTTCTTCAGTTCTCTTATTCACCTGTGTGGAGAATGTTCAACATTCTCTGCTATATAGGCGGACTGATATTACGTCATGCACGCTTTCAGTACCCTTTTCCCTGTTGCTTACAGTAGCATCTAACAATGTCAACTACACATTGATGAGTCCTTCCCGCTAATCTAGTACAGCGCTTAAATTCATTAAATCTAGCTACAAAAGAGGAAATCTCATCATATCAATTACCATGATAATATTCAGAGAAAAACACACAGGGAAGCTACATTCCTGTGGTAGGGAAATGATAAAAAATGAGATGAGAGATCAGGACCGAAAACACTGCAGATAATTGTTTAAATTTTATCAAGAATCTCTAAATGGATAGCAGAAGCACTAGACCAGATATAGCAGCAATATCCAATGCATGAACGAATGGTTAACATGTAAATGTGTAAGATAGGTGCTAGTGAGAAAAAAATATCTAGCACAACACATTGAACCAGGGTTCTTGGCAGCACAACCTTGCAATTGATTCAATAAAATCGATTACTTCATGTCTGTGGAAAATGTTATACCGAGAAAACGCAATGTTACTCTTCTGGAAGTTAGCATCAGTCATGCTGATGAAGGCAGCAAAAGGTTCTCTGAGATGAATATAAGAGAGCAGTTTCAGTTTGGATAGCGAGATCATGCACATGATGTTGAAATTCCGCGGATGATGAGTTTATTGCTGTTAGTAATGCCGGGGATTGTGATATCATTGCTTTAGCAGCTGGAAATTGCCGGTAATATTGTGTTCATCGCTGTTGGTGATTCCGCGGATGGCGGAGTTTCACAGTTGGCTATACCGTGGATGGTGAGGTGAGAGTCTACTGTATTGAATCAGTTAAGTAAGCAGAGATAATTGAATGTTTCAGTATTGTTGAATGTAGTCTGACTGTTGATTGCTTTCTTCCGACTAAACGTGAATGCCATTCATGTGAGACTTCAATAAGACAATTTGATATACGCTAAGTTCATCATATTCTGGATAAAGAAAGCTGAAATTAAACCTATTGAATCGGAAAATGAATCAGACAGACATTTATATGAAGGGGCATTTGTTTATATCATACACCCGTTTTAATTACAGTATCGCTTATAAATAAATATATTCCGACATATTATCTTTTAAATAGAAAGTCATTTTCATATTTAATTTAACAAAGTAGAAACATTTTATCTAACGCGTTTCGACCTCAAGCAAGACTTCATCAGACTAAAGTAATTTTTTGATGATGGAACTATATATGATAATATAATAATAATAGCTGGCCACTCGTATTCGAGGATACCCTTCTACTAGGACAGCTAGGCAATCCCTGTTGCAGACTCTCGCTCAGGCACATTTGCGTCTGTTCAACATCTAAAGTGTCAACCTGTGGTTTATACTTTTTAGTTACAGTTTCTGGGAAAGAGCGTGTTATCTAGAATGATCAAAAATCTGAACAACATCAGCACACAAACCCTCAATCACGATGACTTGTGACTTCGTGCAAGCACAGCTGTTGGTGTCCCCAAGGATGTAGGTAGCTACACAATGTCAACTGATAATCAACGCAAAGAGTGTCATCTGTCCCATGATCAGTTGGCGTCGGTGCGCAGCTTATCATATGACCAGTTCCTTTTACATGTCTAAGTTGAAAGGCGGAGAATTATTCCTTCATGCGTAGGGTGTCGTGTGAAATTCAGAGGAGCCAATCCTACTACAGGCTAAACCACAGCTGATGTCCACTGAGGTCCGTTTCGTTACGGACACGTTGATTCCATCGGGGAACTCGCCACTCTGGACGTTGACTTCAGGCGAGGAAGCACTCCGTCCAGTGATGACATGTCATCGCCGAACTGGCTACATATATCGCTACGGACCCCGGTCTACTTCACTAGGCTAGATGGCTGTTGAATCTACTAGAGATATCAACGGCCCTCATTTAATCAGAAAAACCTGGTGGGTGAAGCAGTTTAGTTTCCGATTGCTTGATCATACAGCAGATAGGATTAGGGTATATGATATCACTAGAAGTCTTGGAATTATCTAATATAACATATGAATACATATTGAGGATAAACATAGGGATCGACGGAAAATAACAAGTGGGCTTAAGCGGCCCCAACCTACTTTTCTAATATAGTTTGACGCTTTAATTTCTTCTTGCTGATAACAGTAAGTTTTTATGTTAACACTTTCTTCTCTTACACTTCTCAGTTGTGAAACTCTTTCCAGCATTTTGCTTCCCAGTCAAATTTGAATCTTCAAAAATTAAATGCAATATCAATCTTTATCTTCTGTCTTTTAATTACTGTTCCGGTATTGCTCTTTCTCCTTAATGAAGTTTTTTTTTTTTTTTTTTAAATCTCTTGCGCCCAGTAACCCATTGCGTCTTAGTGGCTTTATCACCTTTCTTGAGTAAAATGATTTGAAAAAAACAACTGTTATTTTTAATGACGTAAAATTAAGAACATAATCATATCAAATATGGATTACAAAAAAACAAAACTGTAGTTCTTTCAATTATGTAACCCCCAATCAAGGCGAAATTGCCACTAGAACGCGGTGGGGGTGTACAGGGAGCGCAAGTGAGAGAAGAAGACAGAGAATGAAGAGGATGGCGAAAGAACAGGGTTCAAGAAAAAGGAACATGACGTTTGACGTTGCACTTAATTTTTTTTTAAATAAACGTTAGGCGAGAAACAAGAAATCGGAAAGGCAGTTCCACAGTTGGAGGTGTGAGAAATGGAAGTATTAGAGTAGAAGTGGTGGTTACATCTAGTTAGTGTAACAGTAAATCTTTTAGACCTAGTCGCCAATCGAAAATCATGCAGTCGGGTCAGTAGGGGGAAAAAAAGCTCATCAAAACAGTTGTCAAGTAAATATTTCCAGAAAAGACAGAGGGAAGCCACGTTACATCGATGAGAAAGTGACCAAAGTAGAGTTGCCAGATCAGGATCACAGATTCTTCTTTGAATTTCGTCAAGAATACAGAAATATAACGCAAGAGCATCAGACTAGATATGGCAACAGCATTCAATGCACGGACAAATGGTAGAATGTGTAAGATGGATTCTAAAGAGGAAAATCTTATGGCACGATGATAGGAACAGACTTTCCGTTGAGTAGACGTAGAAATTGATTGGTTATAGTCGCTAATGTCATATTATATGATATGCTCCATGGACGTGTGGATAGAATGTTAGCATTGTGATTATGAAACTAAGCATAGAATTTTATCCTGATCGATTCGTCAAGAGATAGCTTAATAATAATCGACCTTTGACACTATATACACTGTTTGGTCTATCATCCTCATGATATGTCCGATGATTTCTTAATTCGTGGTAGCACAATCATCGAAAGTTTTCGAACAGTCCCATCCACCCACCTACACACACTAGGTTCGAATCAATACACGGTGTGGGTTTAAGACTTTTACAGACATTTTCAAAAATCGGTATCTGTCTCGCATGAGGTATTATGTACACTATTTACATTGTTCGGACTGTCATCCTCATGTTCGTTGCCATATTTATCACAACGTTTCGGCAGCTGTACGCTCCGGCCTTCTTCAGGTGGTTGGAATATCGAACTGAATCCTTTATTTCGCTCACTGGGGTAAACTGTTCTACTTCCACGTGCCATGTCTAATAGATGTCAGTTATCAGTTATCTCCAGTTAATTCCTCTCTCCAAGTTCTCCACTGCCTTAACCGGGTATTGAATTGACACACTTTAGGTCCTATATCTGGATCTAATCAACGCCTTTATCCACTGTGCCATATGTCTTTGATTAATAACTTTTCCAACGGGTATTTGCGTGTAAGTGAATATAAGGAACTCAAACAGATTTTTTTATTAACAATTCCAATCCTTTATCCATTACAACACTCTCTCATTCGAGCTTACAAGACCTGGTATTCCTAAACTCCCATCCATATAGGAACCGAGCAGACTTAACATTGCTTAAAAGAAACATTCCATTAGAAATAATAAAAAGACTGCTGAAGTGTTACTTGATATGTATTCATCTATATGACAGAGAATTATCTTAAAGATGAAGAGACTTGTAACGACAAAAATGACGTTCTAAATACAGATGCTGAGAATGCCATTTGATTAAACAGTTGATCAGTGATAAAAAATACAACGTCGATGTGTTTGTTTCCTATACATCCCTCCAAATCTAATGCTAAGACCTCATTTTCTTTTCTTTCTTTATTGCTAATATATATTTCAAAGTTTACTGAGTGTTTATGAATTTAGTTTAGACTGTTCTATGGTTAGTTATTTTAGAAATAAGTCTCCTTAGCTGGCCGAAAGGAATTTCCTTATTCATCAACCTGGCCCGAAAGGCCTATCATGTTTGAACATTTTATCTTTTATTGTTCCAAATCGCAGATCTGACATCCAACTTCATTCATTGCTCTCTCTCTCTCTCTCTCTCTCTCTCTCTCTCTCTGTTTCCAGAGGCGAATTCGCAAGCCTTGAGGGTTGCCTCCAGCAGGTTCTTTTATATCTTGTAATGAAACCCTAAGGATTTATAAGCATTGGTTTGTTCTCCTTCGAACAGTATCTCGAATAAGCAATTATTATCAATGCGGACAACGTGACATGACCAAGGAAGCTGAATTCTCATGTGTAACTCTCCATTTCGTGTGATCTTGAAGCGTTCGGATATTGTGCTAAAGCATTAAATACAGGTAAATATTTTAATTCATTCCAGATTTAAAGCGATATATTTTTAATGTTTGCGAAAAATAATAGTAAAAAGGCGGAAGAGAGTTCCTCAAGTGAGAAATGTGAGTGAAGAAACTCTTAACATAGAACTTACAGTTGCATCTTGCTATTTCAACTATAAAAGGATGAGACCTTGTAGCCAATCTATTTATATATTTTTCTTCTTTTTAGCCATTTATTCTCCCGTTTATGAAGCAATAGATATAATACATTATGAAATATTGACAAGTATAGTATGGTAGAATTTTTAAAGTCAGACTCCATTTAAGTTTGGTTAATTGCTTATTCTTTTGTGTGGGTGACGAGTGAAGTCCCTCTCGATTTTATTTCACGAGAACGAAAAGAATCATATTGCAGACGACAATCAAGAATGGAGGGTTCTTGAGCATCAATATGTTTATTAAAAATATGATATCAAATTTATAGCAACAACGAGGCGAAGACAGAAAAAATATATTTAAATAATAGTTGGAAACAACACGGTAAGAAAATGAAGATGACTTAATGGCGGGTAGGTGGAGTAGCCTACCCTGAAGGAAAAAAACTGAAAAATCTAAAAAAACTTAATGGCGTTGATATATCTTTTAGATTTGCCTGTCAGATTTAATTGATGTCATTTTAAAAAGAAAAGAACAGACTAAAAAAAATGTAAAAAAAAAGTTTTAAAAATTGTAGTCTGTAAATGTTTCTTAATTGATACAAAATTTATTTTATGATCTTTCGAAACCATTGGTTTCCACAGTGGAAACAATGAAATTATATTTGCGTCGCATTAATTTAGACTGCCACAAGGAGGCACTTACCATTCGATATTTGCAGCCCCCCGGTATGGATGAACAAATTTTTGCCTATAGACCCAAGTATAATTAGGAGGAATATTTATCTATAGACTCAAGTATAAACACGATGATTGTTTGCTTGCAGCCGCAAGTATAAACACAAATGATTTCCTATAGACGCAATTAAAAGTATATGGTCGAGTTTAGCTAAGATTAGACATTCCAGGCCCTTCTTCAGCTGTGAGGGTATTACCTCGAATTCTCCTGTCATTTTTGCACTGTGCTTCTTTCCTTCTCTTGAAATAAAATCGAAGTAATCTTCACTCGTCACCCGTACAAAAGAATAAAGCAATTTTTTAAAAAGCCACATTGTTATTGATATAATGGAATATGCATGCACCTGTGTTTCCCCTCACTGGAATATGATTGGCTGGTGTCTGTCATAAATGCAGACGGACGTGTAGGTACGACAGAGTCAAAAGATCCTTAGTCTGAGAGCTAAGTCTATAACGACGCCCAGTGGACTATGCCATTGATCTACACTTCTTACCTGCGTCTACGACGCGTACCAGTCGATTACTGCTACCGTATTCTACTTGGTTATAGTAGCCAAAACCACTTAGCTACTTCGTTCAAATATCTTTCCGGGACATATCAGTTACATATCTCAATATTCCAAAATGCCTTATATCTATCTCCTCCTAATAACGATAGTATAAACGGGAACTAAAAAGAAAAAAATAGCTGTTATTTTTACAGACAATTTGATTATTAGCATATGAGTGAGAACATAATTATATCAAGTAAAGAGTGTTGTAATAATTGGACCGATTTTAAATGTGAATTAAGTTGAAGCGTCTAATTTTTTTTTTCTTTCAGATTTGGCGGATATTTGGGGGATATTATTTTTAAATATAATTGCCATGACTTAATTAACATAATCCAATCGAGAAATACATATATTTTTCTCGGTAACGCGGATTTATTTAATGCTGACTTTGATCCGTCTTAATGAAACACCCTTATATATAATCTGTCTTAATGAAACAGCCTTTATGTAATAAACAAAAAAAAATCTAGATTATTAGCATATGATTTATTGATTCTTTTTCGACGGCTTATCAACCCTTTGCAGCAAGAAAATATTTTAGTTTGTACGAAATTTTTTGCCGGGACGGGGGTAATAATGGTTTAACAATAGAGTGTAACCCGGATATAAGAGAGTTGTCGGGACCGGAGAAGAAGTCTCTTATATCTGGGTTTCTCTTATATCCGGGTTTGGTCTATTTTATATACATTAACACAGGCTCTAATTTGGGGGCCAGAGAAAATCTCTCTTACATCCGGGTTTCTCTTATATCCGGGTCTCTTATATCCAGGTTACACTGTACCAGTCTTACTAATTAACCCATAGCTGGAGGAGAATTGGTGGATTCTTATCTTTCCCAAGTGTATCCGCTTATAAAAATGCTATATTGCTACACATCTCAATATTATAGAATGACTTATAACTATCTCCTCATAACAGCGACAGTACAAACAGGAACTAAAAAGAAAAAATGGCTGTTATGTGCCTATAAGAACTGTAAAGGAATTTGACGTCGACTTTCCGATTTATATTTCCAGTGCACTATCATTTACACCATTTTTATTTGAGGGAGAGATAATAATGTTTTAGTGATACAAGTCTTACAATTTAACCCTTAGCTGAGGGAGAAAAAGAGGATTCATATCTTTCCCAACGGTAGTTGTGCGTAAGTGACTAAAAGGAACCCAACAGTAACTTGAACTCCGCTCTCTGATTAACAATTTCGGGTCAGTATACATTAAACCACCTGCAAATTGTAGTTTACAACACTTGGGTTTCCCAAGCGGTGACCCTTGTAAGTATTGACCAGGCTTGACCTTGCTTAATTTCTGTGATCGTACAGGAACCTGTGTTTGAATGTGAAGTGGCTGTAAGCCTTATTTTCATATGGTATAGTATGTGGGTTCATGGTTAGAATGCTAACATTCAGATTATGAAATCCAACTTCGAATTTCACCATTATCGATTTGTCAAAGAGGTAAGAACATAGTTATAATCAACTTGTGAAGGCGATCTCAATGTGCTGTAATGTTTGTAAGAATCTGAAAACCATACCCCATTCATTGTTTCACGTGTGAAAGTGGGTAGGTGGAACACATCGAAATCTGTTGATAGTTATGATTGCACGAACTTAGAATTCATTCTGATCGTGCGTTTCAGGTCACCTCTTTTTCATACAAGTGGACTCGACCGGGAGAGATACACTGATTCAGTGATACAGTGATAGTGTGAGGTAACAACTTTGTAAGAATCACAGTTGCGAGCACGTAGACTCAGAAGGAAGTCCTACTTCGATACTGAATTTCCCAGACTGTATATATATTATTATTGCTACTAACCGCATTTCTGGATCTACTAACCGTATTACCAATTGTATTATTACGTCAATACATTTATTTGCTATATTTTCTGCCTGCGTTTGTCATTCATTTTGAGAACGGATTTCATCCCGAAATCCACAACACTTTCCTTATCCAAACTCCGATCACGTTAGATTGTGCGCACTAACTATTTCTAAGTCCAGCTCAGTATAGTTGTAGCACAACCCACAAGGTGAATCTGTAGACATTGATGAGGCACAAATGTGACTGAGCAGACGTTGACAACAGGAATTAGTAAGCGACCCTAGCAGACACTAATCGGGTAGGGTGGATAACTAGTAGAAACTAGTGTGGAAAGTCTATCCAACCATGACTTTTTACTATTATTAGTTATTATTGTAACGGTGGATATCAAAGTTAGGTTTTGTTAAATTTTGTTAAACGTGATGTTTCAGTTGCTCGATATATAACACATTTCGGGCTACAAAACAATTATCTTGCTAAAGGAAACAGAACCACAATTAGTGTTATATGTTACATAATAGTCTCAATGTTACGTCGATATCACGAGTTTAATTGAGTTCAAGATTGTTAACAAGCTTTGATAATTTTACTAATGAAATGGCTAAATGTAACTGTAAAATCTCGTCTAATATTTTGTTCTGTCGCATTAATTTCTCATGAAATCGCTGACGGATTTTTTCGTTTATATCAGCTGAAATCTTGACAAATTTAAATGCGTTGTCAATCGTTATCTTTTGTTTGCCTGAACCCTTGTCTTCTATCGTCTTCTCTCTCATTTTTCAGTCTATTTCGCTCTTTGTAACCCTTTGCGTCATAATGGCTTCCTCCTCTTGCTTGGGGTCGAAGTGTATAAAACTGAAAATGTTCGGCACTCTTTTCTTTCTTTCTAGGGACATTCTCTCAATATAAAATTCGTATTTACACACTATCGCAAAAAGTGGAAATGTGGCCCAAAGCCATTTTAACTTTGGAAGCCGGATACGATTTGCATAATTCCTAAAATTGTCCAGTTCCATTGGCGTATTGAACAGGCGATAGTCCACTCTCAAAACAAAGACAGGGTGATGCCAAGGTGTAGGTTCTTCAGAAACTGCACTGATCTCTGGTCACAAACGGTTAGGTATTTGGAAAAATGTCAGTATTTACGTCAGGCTTACTATGCAAGGCGTTGCGGAAGATTTTTTTTTTGTCATTTTATACGGGAAGAAAGGCTGATAAGGATTACAATGGCGGATGTTCTTTTTCATAACCATTGTCATAACGTATATATTTATGTCCTTATTCAAGATGGTTTCATTACAATTATTTCAAACCAAAATGCTGAGAAGAAGATAATGTTTGTAAGTCTCTTACCTGAGTTCAAAAACATTTTTTTTTCTTCCCGGTGGATATAGACTATTATTTAAATCAGAATTTAAAATCCATATTATAGAAAAGAAAGAGAAGGTTTTATGCACTATTCTACAAACCAGAGAAATTTGGAAAGTCTCGTCGCAGATGAAGGAGAGACTTTAAGCAATACATTGCATATTCCCCCTCTTGTGGTGTTCTCTTGCGCGATATATTGAACTCAAAAATAAAGTTGTCTTCTCTCTCAACCGGGTGTCGAAATGTTTTAGGTAGAGAAATGTTTCTGGTTCGGAATTAAAAGAGAGACATCAATAAAGGAAATTTTAACTTACTACTTTATCAAACACATCGAGGTGTACATTTGTAACTGGCTAGTGGGCTTGCTATCCCGCCACCGGGGATCAAGCTGTTTCCAGATACGAGACAACACGCCTACATTTTTCGGCGTGTAAAACTCCATAAAATCACTTTCCATCTCTAACATACCCACGCTAGTTTTAGCCAACCAAAAACGAATTCCTTTGTTTTCCTGAATCAAACCTCAAAAGTCAGAAGAGAAATACAAATATCTAAAAAATTTTAGTCAGCTAGATTATTATTTAACAGATAGAGGTGTGCTTCTACTGATGAATACAGAGGATACTATGGATGGAAGATAATCAGAAACGAAGAAGATTCAGTTCAGAACGAGAAAGAAATTGATAGTATAAGTCATAAAAAGACAGATGAAATTTGACGTTAACATAATGAGAAAAGAATGCTTGGAGAATTTAACATGCGCTCGACATAATTAAAGTGAGAAATGATAGGAGAAATCTATGTAACATCTTTGAGCGAATGAATTTTTAGAAGAAGGAGAAAGAAACATAGCAGTAGGTTAAGAGTTAGTTGCAACTGTAACCTACAGGAAGAGGTGGAGAGCCATAATCGGTCAACATTCTGAAAGGATGTATCAAACAAGGTTATAAACTCCATGCGCAACTCAGAGCAAAAGAATATATAAATTTGATTGTTATTATACTCATTTCATCCAAGAAAGGCAATAAAGCCACTCAGATGCAATGGGGTTACTGAGTGTTAGAGAATATGAAAGGAATGAGAACAATATGAGAACAACTTATCAAGGGGATGAATAAGATTGGTTTCCTAATTTAAGTTTTACGTCGACACGTTTTCTTCTTCATTTTTTTTATGTGCAATATTCATGCAGAACGCGGGGATGATATCATGGCTACCCAGGCGTCTTGCTGCTCTAGGTAGCTTTTGCCACTTTACCATCCTCTTTTCTTTTTTTACTTGTGATGACTAGATTTCATCTTCTGTTCTGGGTCACGTATTTTGTTCCTTAAAAGCGCTAGCCCCACTCAGAAATGCCTAAACTGTCAGCTGTATACAACCGCTCTCTGAAATTGATGATTAAAAATGACCTTGTGTGAGTTGTGCATGTCGGTGTTGGAGAAGATCGTCCTTTTCGAACCGTGCGGACTGGCACTACAGAATCACTAACAGAGAACTGTACCAAATAACAGAAACAAGTTCACTTGAAGACTTTCAGCAACAGCCACCGCTAAAATAGATATCACATGTAACTCAAAGAGAAAATATTAACATAAAATTCTGGCGTTCTACGCTTCTTCAAATAAAAGGTTAGGCAGGACCCCCCCCATAAATTTTCCGAAAAAAGTTGTTTTAAGTGAAAGATTTTATAGATTTGAAACGACAGTAGGTACTGGCTGTTCGGTCAATGAATGTCTAATATTACCTTATAAGGAAGCAGATAATATTCACAATACTGTCAATAATAATGAGAAAAGATAATTTATTTTTTTAATCAATACCTTCATCTACAGAAAAGAAGGTTCGTTCTCTGTGTCGCGCAAGAATGTTTTTCTCGCCTGAGTCCATCTTCCAAGTCTATAAATCAACCATTCGCCCTTGCATGGAATATTGCTGCCATATATGGTCTGGAGCCCCCGTTGTTCGTTTGAAGGTCCTAGACAAAATCCAAAGACGGATATGTAATGTGATTGGTCCTAATATAGCATCTCGTCTGCAGTCACTTTCTAACAGACGTACCGTCGCTTCCCTGTGTCTTTTATACTAATATTTTCATGGTAACTTCGACGAGCTACTTTCGCTGGTTCCAAACTGTATGAATTTAAGCAGCTAGCAAAGCTACTAGGCTGGCATCTCAGTCCCACCCTTTCACTGTCGAAACTGTTAAATGTAGCCGTTTATTCTACTGCAATATCTTCATGTCTCGCACTTCCCGTGTGTGGAACTCCATTCCTCTTACTTGATTCCCTGATAGCTATAATCTTCAATTATTCAAATGCAATGTCAATCGACATCTTCAGATGCTTTGATGTAATTCCCCGTCCTTCTCTTAACCCTTTCCTCTATCCCTTTTTACTCTTGCTCACACTCTCTGTAACCCCTTGCGTGCTAATGGCACTCTTGCCTTGCTTGGGGTGAAAAGCTTAAAAAAAGTAACAACTATTTTTTTTTTTAACTGTATGTAAGTATAAATAGAATTATAATTCATTTTTTTAAATCTAAGTGCAAAATAAAATCGGTTTCCTATGTAACATTCTAAATCGAATATTTGCGTCCGTTCAGGACATTGGTAGGCGATCATGGTTCTCCAAATGTTCTTGCTTTTTGTTGATCAAAGTAACTTTTCACCTTTTACCGTTCCCGTCCGTTTTTGTTTGTGATGGCTAGATCTAATCTCCTGTGCTAGGTCGGGTATTCCTATTTCTTATTTTACAGACGAAAAATTTTTCTATGTCATGAAATAAGAAATAATTTCTGAATTGAATATCGCCGTCAATAGAATGGTATTAATTTTGAGTGTCGTCATGTTACTCTTGAATTAGATAGATGCAACTAGAGGCCTTCTTTCTGATAGTTCCTTTTCTTGTATTTCTGACCTCTAGAACTCTCTTCCGGTTTCTTGCTACCCTGCCGCTTACAATCTTCAAAGATTTAATTGGAGGGCCAATCGCAATCTTCTTAAGTAATGAATCCGGTTCTTTTATTGTCCTTTATTTCACCAAATCTTTCTCATTTACTTTCACACTCAGTAACCGCCTTGCATCTTAGTGGCATTATCGCATTTTTCGAGGTGAAATGATAAAAAATAATCTAAATGTTGAATAAGATTGGTTTTCTAAAATAAAGTCTTACGATAAGGCACATTTTTCCTTTTTTTTTCTGCGCAATAGTCTTACATGACGTGCGCGATCATGGCCTTTCAAAACATTTTGGTTTTGGTTTGGTTTGTTTTACGGCATATCATACTCAATGGGTTATATAATGTCAACAAGATTTTTATTGCTGCTAATATTTCTCCAAAATGTATTGCTAATAATATTTTTTTTCCTTCAAAAATTTATTGCTGGTAAAAATGTATTGCTGGTAATAATTTTTCATCAAGGGATTTATTGCTGGTATTAAAACCTATTTTTAGACTTTCATAATGTTTTGACTGCAATTTGAGGGTTACTATTTGCTCATAGCTGGGACCCTAAAAGCGGCTACCATCCCGGGTCAGGCTGGACCTGGGAACACCAACAATTAAGAGGTGTTTCCTTTCTCCTCAAAACCTCCGGATCAGAGGCCTTGCTGTCAGATGAAGTTTATCGTCTTACTTAGAACGCGGATGTAGTTTATTGTCATACCCTGGACGTTGTTTTGGTTTTGTTTGCTCTAAGTAACTTTGGATTATTTATCATATATTTTCTTTTTCGAAATGACTCTATGTAATCATTTGTGCTGGGTAGCGTACTCCGTTTGAGATATACTACCCAGTTTTATATTTCTTTATTCTGGATTTAATTTTCGCATTCATTGATTTACATAGTAAATATTTTCCATCTCTCGAAGGATTATTTGTACACATTCAACGAATGTAAGTCTTCGGAGACTAATTGCTTCATTTTAAAACATTACCATGAGTGTTGTATATTTTCCATTGTTTTAAATTAAATTATATGCTCTTTTACTTTCACCCAAACACGTTAAACAAGTTGGTAGTCTTCCCTTTTCCTTTGCCTTTCAATATATCTTATATGTGTACAATTCCCCAAGTTTACGTGCCTCAATGAATTTCTTATTCTGTAAACAACTAAAAGCTAATAATGATAAAGATAATGGATATTCTATTGCAGAAATGTAGTAAAAATGTCCTACAGCTTCAGACTAGAAAGTTCAGAGAGGAAGATTACTGTAAGTGAACTGCCTGAAACCCCAACAATAAACCCCTTTTTCCCCGATGAGAAACAAGAAATTATTCTTGACCCAACTCCTGCTAATCTTTCATCACTTAAGTCAAGATATCTCAGCAATGTTTTAATAGAGGATGGAACATGCAACCCCGATATCCGAAGGTGCATTGGGATAGGGAAAGATGCTTTCCAAAAGCTGAGTATTAAGAAATAGAAATAAACGCGTTAGAAACAAAGAAAAAGTATTTAAGAGTCATGAAATATACAGGGTGTTCCAGCAAAATCCGACACTTGACAAAAAGAAAACAAAAGAGGAAATAAAAGCAAAAGTTTTATATGCAGATACCCGACAGTTTATTTAGCAAGAGTTAGAGGTACATACTACATTATTTTTCAATGTAACCGCCGCTGGAGGCGACGACCATCTCAAGGCGGAGCGAAATGAGTCACACGCTTTGGTGACCATGTCCTTATCCATCCTCCACGATGGCAGCCTTCAGAGAGATGTCCGTGTTGTGGGCGTGCTTGTTGGTCTTGGCATAGATCACCCACCAAAAGAAATAGTCAAGGGAGTTGCAGTCAGGTGAGGAGGGCGGCCACAAATCCGGTGATCAGTGGTGAGAAACATTGTTGAGCAGCGACGCCTGGGTCGTCTTAGCCTCGTGTGCAGCGAGGGGGACGTCATGCCTCCGTTCCTTTTTCAAAAGGGCCTGAGAGTCACCGCTGAGATCTACCAGGAAGTGTTGAGGAACGTGAAGAAACCCTAGATAGACAAGATCGCCGCCGGACGCCCCTACGTCTTCCAGCAGCAAGGCCAAGACAACCCAGGCGTGGCTGCTTAACTATGTTCCTCACCACTGGTCGCCGGACTTATGGCCACCCTCCTCACCTGTCTGCAATCCCCTTGACTATTTCTTCTGGGGCATGATCGAGGCCAAGACCAAAAAGCTCACCCACAACACGGAAGGCTGCCATCGTGGAGGCGTTCGCCTCTATGAATAAGGACTGGGTCGCCAAAGCGCGTGACTCTTTTCGCCCCCGCCATGAGATGGTCGTGGCCGCCAGCGGCGGTTACATTGAAAAATAGTGTAGTATGTACCTCTAACTTTTGCTAAATAAACTGTCGGGTATCTGCATATAAATAGTGAGAGAAATTTCCTCAATATTGCAGTATTCCGTAATATTTTCTTTCTACTTGGAGACTATTATCCTATTAATTTAAATGATAATCTAGTTTGATATATATTTTATGAAGCCTAAATATTCCGTTCGTAAGTGCCAAACTTTTTTTCAAGTCTAAGCAACTTGGACATGAAAAATACCGTACAAAACTATTGGACAAATGAATATCTGAGATAATAAAGTCATAATAACATGCAAGTTTCTAAATAGGAATTGCTCTCTTTTAATCATATGAGTATAAGTTGCTTGAGAAGCCATTCTAGTTGTACATTTATCTTGCTTGTTTATAATAACTAAGGGAAATAACCCCTCATAAATGTAATCCCTTAAGTTGATTTACCTTCCTTCACACTACAGATAGTAACAGGAAAGATATGTGGCTAAATATTTTACTGGAACAAACATGAAACTTATGATGTTGAAGAGGACGATTACTCAACGAGAGATATCCAAGCGGCTGAAATTTTCCAGAAATGATGATCAAACTATCCAAAAGACGTTTGTTACTCCTGGAAGTGATTTAAGTGTAAAGAAAACCAGTCCAAGTGTAGGGTTAACAGTTATCATCCCCACATATTCTCATAAACTGTGCCGCTTACCTTTTTAATTTGTGAAACCAACTCCCAAGAGGATGCTTCCCCAATCACTGCAATCTTAACATGTTCAAGTTTATGTTTAACCGTTATCTTCCCCTTCTATCCATGCAAACTACATCCTAACGTGACCCTCGCAGTATTTTAGTCCCTCTGGTAGGAATTGAAGAAACAAGTGCAACAATTAAATTTTAACACTTCCTATCTGGACAAGCTGCTTCCTATCTATAGTGGGCATCATGTCTTGTACAGAGTGAACCTTATATTTAAAAAAGGAGAAAATTGGTAAAAACTTCTGCCAGACTAGGAAGATTGAGAAATTGTAAAACATGAGTGATGCTTGCCACACTTCACGTGCAACACAGAAAGGTTTTTGAAGGATGACGTTGTTCAGCATAAAGTCCTGGTCGTAATATAATTGAGCCCCTGTGGTAGAAATTGAAGAAGCATATGCACCAATTAAATCAACACAAAACTCCAAGAGCATTGGAATTACAGCCATAAAGAGTGGGAGAAAATTCATTTCATTGGCACATCGAATTGAGGCGATTATTAATAACTCCATAGTTTGACGTTGTGTAGTTTCTGTATTAATAAAAATCATTTTTGCAAAAAAAAAAAAATCGTCTTTTTCATTTTAATTCAAAAAAAGATCTGACAAGTTAAATTTTAGCTGGTTTCCCTGTATTCTTGCATGTCATTTTTTTCAGCATCACTATGCATAACAAGGCAAATGATACATCATATATCATTAACGAAAATGCAGTAACATCTCTGAATATCAAGGATAATAAAATGTTTACATCTAATCAGTTCCGACTTGGGTGTAAAATTAACAATAATTAATGTTCCAAGGTGACCCCAAAATTTGTCAAGTCAGTATAGGTTTGCTAATTCCATAATTTTGTAAGATATGCTGTTTTCATTTACTGTTCAAATAGCAGATATACGCAGCGTTAAATTTTATTTAAAAAAGATAAATATTTTATTTGTATAGACTATTAAATAACTAAGGGAAGTAACCCCTCATAAATGTAATCCCTTAAGTTGATTCACCTTCCTTCACACTACAGATAGTGACAGGAAAGATATAAATAAATGATTATACAACGGTAATTATTATATAATGTTGCATTTTCATGAAATAAGATAGAAGTCAGAAAACGGCTGGATAGAGAGTATTCCGTAGAAGATTTGTTGCTTGAAAAGAAAAGCATGGCCTCATCTATAATTCAAAAAAATTCACAGGACTTTTGTACTTGTAAAATTCCTAAGCAGCGATAAATGGATAATAAAGAAAATAAAAGAAACAACTAGTATTTAAAAAAAAGCAATAGGACGGAGATTTCACAATACATCGTCAATTTAGCATATAACGACTTCTATCTATTTCAAAGACGTATTTCCCAAAAGCCAATTACAAAATTTAATGACGCATTGGCTACGTAATACGTAAGTTAGACAACAGACGGACTTTCAAAAATAGCAGACTTGTATCCAAGAGGCTAGATACGAGGAAAGGAAGATTTCGTAGATGTGGAATCAATTAAGGGTAAGAAATATCGGAAAGGATTTGTGCAAGTATCTAGAAACGGATGTAACTCCGACTATTTTCGACGAGAAATCGATATGTTACGACAAAGAAGCCTGGAACTTATATCGAACTTAATTCAATCTTCAAAACGTTTGCGGCATTAATTAGAGATAACTATTAGAGCAAAATGCTGATATAGACCATTTGTGTCTGCTGTAGAGAACGGGAAATATTTATGCTTGAAAGGTCGTTTCAACTGTGTATAATAATGTGACAATAAGTTGATTGAAGTTATGTTTATCTGAAGATCATACAGATTTTAAAATTTGCTAAAGATATCCTAATTGTATAATTTCCTTGAAAAGTTTAGTAAATATATATCGTTTAATCAATTTACTTATGAAAAAGTTCTTGTTTACGGAATATTTAAAAAAAAATATATATCTAAGTAAATCAAAACTCTGATATTTAATTTTATAACATTTCTAAATATTTTTAAAGGATGAAGTATATACATTTCATGAAAACTTTAATCAATCATAATGTTATTTGAATCTTCAACCTGAGAAGAGTAAAATAATTCCTGAATTTCAGATTTCTTGAAAATTAAAATTACTTTCTTTACTTATTTAAATTGTTTCTTTATTAAAATTATTAGAATTTCTGAACTAAAAGTTGTTTCTTTAATAAATTTAAATGAAGCCTGTTAGATCGGAGATTTTAAAGAAACAAGAAATGCATCGCTGCTAATTACTTTCCAGCTTCATGTAAGTCACCTTCTGTAGTTCATGTTTTTAAGAACTCCGGGGAAACATCTGACCCCTCAAATTAACACCTTTTTATTCTTTTACTACTTTTTCGCAATTTACAAGGAGCTCTAATCAACGGAAAATTGGTTAAGCATCTTCCTCAACACGATAGTCCCTTCGGGCAAACAATATGGCTTCTATCTCACTGATGTGTTAACTCTCATCATTTAATTTGGGCTATGGTGTCACGGAACGAATATTTGGCCTAATCCAATCATTCTCAACAAATCTTGTGATAAAGATGGTGTTGAACAGGCACGCTTAGAGATCATTTCATACTAATACGAGGGTATAGCAGGACTCTCTTCTTGAACCTTACGCTGTATTCTGATCTGTCATCAGATCCCAACAATGTATCTATGCAGATGACAGAACAATTCATGCCTTAAAAGAAAATCCTTGTCCTGTGTATGACGATAAACTACACCTGCGTCCTGGGTAAGACGATAAACTACGTCCAACAGCAAGAACTCTGATCAGGTGGTTTTGAGGAGCAAGGAACACCCTCTTCCTTGTTGGTGTTCCCAGGTCCACCCTGACCCGGAGTGGTAGGATCCAGCTATCGGTAAACAATTAACCCCCAAACTGTGGTCAATACATTATGAAAGTGTAAAAATAGGTTTTAACACCAGAAATACTTTGTACAAAAATATTATCAGGAATAAACCTTTGAAGAAAAAGTATTACCAGATATACATTTAAAAAAAATACAAGCCATACATTTTTAAAAAAAACAGTATTATAGAGCTTGTCGGCATTAATTAACCCATCGATATGCCATAAAACAAATCAAACCAAAACAAAGCAGACAAAAAAAATCTAACGGATCCGGAACAGTAAACCTTGAAACTGCTCTCAAAAATAAACTTGCAGTCAATGTTTAATTGGCGTAAGAAATAGCGTGTATATTTTAACAGCTACAAAACAAACGTATTTTTATGTAAACACCACAGCGAATCTTTTCTGCCTGCCATCAGAATGGTTGGTTCTATAATTCAAGATAGCAACGCTATCCACCTTCTTAGGCTCACGTTTACCAATGACATGAAATGGAGCGACTATATTGAATTATATATTTTGACTATATAATATGATTATTATATATTATTATATATCATATTATATTAGATGTTATTATTAATTATTATATTATTATATATTATGACTATATTATATTATTATATATTATGTTATATTATATGTTATTTTATATTATTATATATTATGACTATATCATATTATTACCTATTATTATATATTATCTTATTATATGTTATATTATTATATATTATAACTATATTATATTATTATTATATATTATCTTATTATATTATATTATTATTATAAGTTATTACGATATTGACTATATTAAATCAATTGCTACGTCTACTACTCGCAAATTTGTCTCAATATGGCGTCAGAATCTATTTTACACATTCGTAAATCTATCATTCCTGCTGCCATATCTGATCAGGTGCTGTTGCTTTATATCTCGGGATTTTTGACATATCTTGCTTCCCTGCCAATAACAATCTTCAAAAATTTAAACGTAACATACATCGCTATCTTTTATCTTCCTCAACCCACTTTCATTATTGTCCTTTCCTCACTTCCTCTCACTAAATCTTCTTATTCTCTTTCATGACCTGTATCCTCTTGCGTCCTAGTTGCATTATCACATTTGGGGGACGAAATGATTAAAAAAAAAACGATACATAAATTAATTACGTATAGAAGCCATGGAATTAATATGCATGGAATATCTTTCATAATTTTTTTTCCGTTGGCTTCCATTGTCTACTTACAATTTCTGTTCAATGTTTTATTGATCACCCATACTTTAACTGTCCAAATAGATGCTCTTAATCCTCGGTGGACGTAACATTAATCTAATTTATTGGGTCGAAAGAGACGTACGTATTTCTTTTTCCCTGAATTAGAAAGCCAAATTAAAATAGTTCTACATTGATTTATTCGGCCACATATGTACCCTTTTGTCCCACGAAATTTTGACATCTTTGAAAGGAAGTCATGGATTTGGCATCATTCTGGGCAAGGAATTGGTCTATGTTTTCTTTTTAATAGGCTTATAATCTGTTGTTTGTAATCTCCATATGGAATGACTTTAAAATAATCCCCCTTTCCAATTTATAGACAGAAACAGACGAATGCATGCTGGGATTTCTTCATAGCCAATAAAATAGGCCGGTTCTCGGTTTAATATGATTTAGTCCTGTTCTGCCTTGTCTTGAAATGAGAAGGTTACGTTCGCTTCCCCGAACCTACCCTTGCGTGACAACCCTAGATTTTAGTTTGTGAACTTTTTGCCACGTTACCGTTATTTTTCCATATTATTATTACATATATTGTTTTCTTGCTTTATATTATTTTTTCACTGTTTTTTTTTCCTACTTATTGCTCATCGCAAACTTTGTCTGTTGAAAAGTTTAACGATGGCCACTCACTTTACATATACAATCTGGTTATTTACACTGTTTTCACAAGACCTAGTGCAAAAAGCGTTCATTGAGTGATCCAAAGAAGGACTTGACCAAAATATTTGTGAGTTGCCACAGCAGAAAGAACGTAAACAAAACTTGGATATTTGAGTCAGTGAAATGAATTAACTGAAACTAAGATATGTAAAAATGCATGACACATAGAAATTAGAACATTCTACAAAATGAAGGGTTCGTTCGAATTTCAAACGTATATCACCAGCGTGTACAACGACCGAAACGTGAATATGGCAATAAAGATGAGGACATATAGTTACAATACCTCATCTCAGAAATATAGGCAGAGAATTGTTCTCTTCATTAAGAGAATTTTGTAGGGATCTAAATAAATTCTAATGCAAAGATGCAAATTCAGTTCAGTACGGAGGCTGCAGTATTTCTTCCCAGTCAAGATGTGCATATTAGAACCGAGACTATACACTAATGAGTGAACACTACAGGCCATTGTTCATCGATTTCTGCTTTTAAACACATCAATTGGGAAAAATAATTGTCTGAATTCGATGACTGATTAACCAATGACTTCCAATCCTTCCAGATAGGCAGCCACACTTTCAGCAGATTTAGGCCTGCTTTTCGTTTTAGGCACAATATTTTCTCTCTACATTATTGTAAACATTTGTATCTTTCGAAAATGTGTTGTTGTTGTGACTGAGTATAAAATTACTTGTAGAATGTAATATAGAATAATCCACCGTCACAAAGAAAATTTATTTCATCATAATCTATCTATTATAGTAAAAATATTCAATCTATAATAGTAAAAATCTGTTATAGTAAAATCTATTATAATAAAAATATTCTTACTTTACAAGATTTGCCTTGATGCTCTGAGGCACATAAGGCCTCTGGTGATTTTTTCTAATCGAATTATTTCACGGTGTTTGCGAACGGTAACCACGCCCAACCTCTGTATTCTGAGGAAGGATTGTATTTCTGTCGGAGATTTATTCCCTTAAACGAGCACCTATTCCGTTAAAGAGTTCCATCTACTTGGGTTAAATGAATTCAGAACCCTCTTGGTTATGGCGATAACCTACATTCGCTTCCTGGAAAAGACGATAAACTACGTCCAGCAGCAATGCCTCTGATCAGGAGGTTTTGAGGAGCGCGGAACCACCTCTTAATTGCTGGTGTTCCCAGGTCCACCCTGACCCGGGGTGGTAGCACCTGTTAGGATCCCAGCTATGGGAAAATAGTTAAGCCCCAAACTGGAGTCAAAACACGATGAAAATGTAAAAATAGGTTTTAATACAAGTAATACAATTTTGGAGAAAAATACTAGTAGGAATCCTTTTTGAAAAAAATATTACCAGCGATACATATTTGAAGGAAAGTTATTACCGGAAATAGATTTTTGAAAAAAATATTACCAACAATAAAAATTTTGTCGGCATTAAATAATACATTGAGGTTGACATGCCGTAAAACAAACCAAACCCGAATTCAGAATGTTTCTTTTTCTAGCCTAGTTATTAATCAAAGCTGAAAAGCACGATCTGCCCAGCTATCTAACCTATAGCTATGGAGAGAATAGATGGTTTAATAACTTTTTTGAACGATATTTGCGTGACAATTAACGTAACAAACCCAAACGGAATTCGAACTCTGCTCGCCAATTCACTAATCATTACTCCACTCACACATCGTAACTGAAATGATGAAATAACCTTATTTTCCCGAGGTTCTCCGAAAGTATATGATCGTCAAATGAAATACTTTCTGCTCAAAAGAATATTCTTGAGTCATATACAACATATTAGATATTGCAACTGCTTAAAATGTCAGCCTCTAAACAAGTTGGCAATTACCGTTGTTACCAGTCAGACATTTTTATCGGAAACACATTGCGCGCGAAAGTAGTCTGGCTGTCTTTAACCTGACCTCGCATAACTGAGTTTTCTGATGTTTTCTTCATGCCCCCTTTTTGCAAGTTCTGGGAATCGAGATGGAAGCACATTATAGTTTTTGTTCTCGCTCTTACTGTTTTAATGTGTTGTAATTCCGAAACTTGACGGGACATAGGAAAATATACGATTGGAGAATTGATTCAGAAGTTGAGTAGTGTTGAAAATAAAATTCCCTACGTGTAAAAGGTTGTCTACAGACAACGAATTGAGAAACCAGATTCCAAAACCTTGTCAGACGAACAACGATTCGGTTTGCGGTAAAGTGTTATTTGAGCAGTACTTCTGAGAAAACGTACCCTATTTACAAGTAACATATTTCTCAGTGAGATGAATTAAATCATCCCTTCGTAGACCGTTTAATAATAATAAAGAGAATAAGAGTAAGAATAATAACATCTTCAAAAAATTATCAAAATACAAGAACTTTGAATTCAAATCTCAAAAATATGGAGCGTGAGGACATTAACAATTCCAGTTTTAGTTGGAGCCTTCGGATCTTTTGCAAAACTTTCCAATAGACTCATTGAAGGAATCACAGGTAGCCCATTCTTTAAAGACATACAAAAAAATGTACTCACAAGTACAGCCCACACCTTACGAAGGTCTTTATCTATGTAAAGTATATGCGATTTTTTTTTCAAAACTGCTCAATGGAAAATGTCATAATGTCATTTCTGACCTTAGGTCTTTGATCGGAACCCGGAAAGAAATGAGTAGAAACCAGAAAGCAAAGAAAATAAAACAATAATAATAATAATAATTACTTTTAACCTGTGGAAATTTGACAGTTTTCTTATTTGAATATTCTGATGAATCTTAATTCATAAGTAAGATCATGTCGAGTTCTACGACAATAAAATATCCGTGGAAATTCCCTTATCCTATCGTTAAATAACAACTTTAACAACAAAATATTGCAACAACAATCATAAGTACGAATAATGGTCGTTATTTTATGAAGTGGGTACAAATGAAAAGTTTTTAAACTGGCAACTTTGTTTTCATTTCAATGAAACAGCCGGTAAACTCTTCGATCTTCACTTCTTTTTTTCATTCTTTTTCTTACTGAATCCAAATAGTGTATGTCTTTTGTTTTTTTATGCAATCAAAATGAAATAGCCCATTATTCATGAGGTATTGGCAGGAAACGTTAAATACTTCTATCTTGTCTTCGTTTTTATTTCTTTCTTTCGTCCTTTCTTTCTTTCGTCCTTTCTTTCTTTCGTCCTTTCTTTCTTACTTAATTTTTACTCTCTTTCTTTCTTTCATTTTTCTTTCTTTCATTCATTTATTTTCTCACTGAAACGGAGTGTCTTTTCTTCTATTTCCACACAATCAATACGGAATAGTCCATTCTATATAAAGTACTAGCTGGAGACTTTTCTATGTTCCTTCTTTTTTCTTTCTTTCTTTCTTTCTTTCTTTCTTTCTTTCTTTCTTTCTTTCTTACATTTTCTCACTGAAACCAAATAGAATATTTTCCCTCATTCAGCGCAATGAAAACAAAATAATCCATTATTTATGAGGCATTGGCATGACGTAACGGTCGTGCGAACTAACGAAGGGAAAGAAAAGTACAATAATAATAATAATATGTGGATCAGATTTCTGGCAGGCCTAAAATATGTAGACTGCAAAAAATAATATTCATTTGGACATCTCATGTCCAGCATAGATTTCTCATCATAAAGTAACAATTACATTTATTTCTCTTTGGATACATTGCAGCTAATCTATTTACAGCTTCTGATACATGTTCTCTCTTGAAGTGTCTGGTTCAGACTTGAGGTGTTCAGGGCTAACTCGTACTAAACAAAGCAAATAATAATAATAATAACAACAGCAATAATATTAATGGGTCTTTACGTACAGACAAAAATCTAAACTAATCGTCAAGATATTGTGGTCAAGGATTACAGAAACAGAATGTCCTTTCTTATTGCAAGTTGTAATGTATCTTTGAAGTTCTATAAAAAAAACTATTCAAGCATCTTGAAGAGGAAATCTAAAAAATGGCAATTGTAGTTGGAACCCTCGCTGTGATGGAAAAAGTTTCGATAGACTCACTGAAGGAATCCCTATAGCTTAAATTTTCCGGAAATACAGAAAACTCCACGCACATGCTCGCACATTACGAAGGGCATTGTCTATGTAAAGTTATTTTTTTTTAATGTTCCGTGGAAAATGTTATGATGTCATTTCTGATCTTAGATCTCTGATCGGGACCCAGAAGGAAGGACGTATACAACAGAAATCAAAGGAAATAATAATTTTTTTTTTTCATAACGGTTTTATGCAAATTGCGTTATCTTGGCGATACCTCTCTTTACATATACCCAGATTTGAAAATACTCAATAGCTTTTCATAAAAACGTAAATCTTGGCACATTTTAGGATTCTACGTTCAAGTAGATAGGATCTTGCCAAAAACATCCAAATCCTGAGCCTTCTCATTCCTGGTGGAGGAACACTTCCCTGGATGACCGCCTCCACTTCCTATATCTGGCCATAATGGGTCATGTGGGAGCGATTTATCGGTTCAGACTGTCTATTTAATAGTCTAACATTATAGTGTATGTTTCTGGATTTTTATCTGTGACGACTAGACCAAAATTCAAAATCATACACGGAAATTAGTCCAATGGGTTCAATCAAATTTATTTCTTCTTGTGCCTGTGATAAAGTTTCGTGAGGGGTATCTTTTTACGAATCCAATAAATGAAAGACAAACAGAATAAACAGGATGTCTGACAATTTTCAAAATCTATCAAACGAGCTATTGAAATGAAATCTAATTACAGTGGATAGCTTCGATTAAACTGAGGTATTAAAGTTTCTTTTCTAAATCTATAAAAAAATAGGACTGGAAGAAGGAAAGTTAAATTTTGTTTTACAAAAATCTATTAAACTGGGTTTCGGACAAACGGAGATCGAAGAATTTTTTTTCCAAAATCTAGTAAGCCGAGTTAGGTTGGAAAATCATTGAATGAAAGAATAGGATTAAACTTTCATCAATAATTTTTTAAAAATCCATTTTACTTGTGCATGTGTATTGCATTATTGTACTTTAATCTTCATATGATTTTGGAGTCTGCAATAGGAAAGATCCTCTTTTATAATTTCGCGTTCAAAGATGGGTGTGCGTCGAAATCCATTTAAATAATGTCACTCGTAGCTCATGTACCTTGCATTGGCAACCATCTCCAGCAACACCTAAACATTTTGGGGTGTGGTTTATCAGCTCTATTAAATTTCTCTTTTTCAAAGCAATATTCATCCATTTTAATAGCTTTGTTTTAAGCTGTATTCAAGCTGGTTTTTCAGAAAACCGACCTTTGGCAAGATATCCTTGTTTAGTGTGTCAGGAACACGTCATTTTTGTTTAGCATCCCAAAGTGTTTTATCTTTTCATTGCTCTAATTCCTGTTTCTAGACAGTTTTGCGCATCAGCTGAAAGGGCTTGCTTTTCTTCAATGGAATATTGCTCACGTTCAAATGTTCTTTTCAAAGCCATATCTTTTAAATTATTTTTTTTTTAAAATAACAAGAAAAGATGGCACTGTACACGATTTTTGATTTGTGATGATTTAAATGTTTTATTAGAATTGAATGGGTTATAATTTGAGTGAAGTTTTAGTAATCGGTATCAGATCAGTTTCGCAATCTTGAATTAACATTTTCATAGAAGTGACATTCCGTCTTCACTACGAAAAGAAATGAACGGATGTGGTTAAAATAATGGAAGCGGCTTGAATCGTTTTTTTTTTTTACATTAATAAGCAGCGGGTAGTGATTATTCCAGTCACGAATATAGAAACCCTACAATGGCGTTCTTCTAAAAAGGGACAATAAGGGACAACATAAAAATGGATAATAGCGAACACCAAGCTATCTACTGTTTTTGATCACCTTTGGAAAGCAAAGTAAAGAAAGAGACTATGTACATATTGTGTAGGTTACACTGCTGTTGTATCACAGAAAAAGAAGCAAGAAATATTTTAACAGAATCTCCTGTCATTAATTAAACCGAAACTACAACTGAAATACTTGGAGCTAATCCTCATTTTCCGGCCTTAATAGAATTTTTTAAAAAAGCCTTTGTGCAGCCTTGTGGGCGATATATAATTTTCCAGGCCTTTTCCTATATAAATATTATTGTTAGCCGCTTGATACTCTATAGGTAATTAAAGTGCAGATGTTAGTGTGAACTAAACTCCTTGGCACCACCAATCTAAAGTTTCATAGCTAGGACTTGCAAGCCCACATACACATCGACACGTCGCCATTCCTTTTATATTTCTTTGATAGCAATCAAGTTACACTGAGACAGGATTTACCTCAGAAAGAATGAACATTGGAACAGTCTCGCGAGAGGATGCTGTCACGGTCACTACCATATTAAACTTTCAGGTTTCGAGTCACCTGTTATATACGCTACATATTCTCGACATGTTATAATCTTACAAGAGGCAGATCTGTATAAAAATCGAGCAATTTTTGCCATATCTATACTGGGGTTGCCCAAACCTCTCTTGCCAGAGCTCAAAAGCGCTTAAGTAGTCTCGGGAATGGTGAATTATTCATCACGCTACAATCATTTTCATACAGAAACTACTAAATACTAAGTTTAATTCTGACTAATTATATGTTACCCACGGTCTTTTGCTAAGCTAAATTAATTGAAAAAACCGCTTTAGTCTCCGTTCTTTCACCATACGGTCAGTTTTATACCCTCTGTAGTGACAGGGTGTAATCGATTTTAATTATTTGCTCAGATTAGGTCATTTGCAGTGGTGTGCAGTAACATAAATCTATTTTCTGCATTGTATGATAAAAGTTGTTTGGCCTTGAAAAATATTGCGTCATACGCGATAGCATCAGATTTTTATCACGTTCAAACACTACTGTCCCGACTCTCGATTAGTTGTCCTACGGCCATTGTCTGCGGTAGACGTTACTCCAAAGACTCGTACAAAAGTTGTAACGTGCACGAACACACGGGCAAGCCTTACCAGTGAGCAAATCTAAATAGTATAGACTGACACGGAAACTCTCCTGATTTAAATGCAATCCAAAATCTGTGGTCAATCTGCAAGGAAAGACTTTGTTGAATGGAAATATGTCGTACTAATTGCACTGGGCCATGTTTAATTGGAAAAATACGAAAAAAAAAGTAAATAAGAACGGAATTTTTCGTTTTGTTTCAATTAATTTGCACAAAGGTGTAGTGAATTGGAGCGTCTCTCAGTGGTGTAAATGCTAGAGTGTTAGCTTTGTTGACAATGACAACCTATTAATGAGTTCGCCCCTCATAAATGTTACCTTGTATAAAAAAAAAGAGGTAAACGTCTTATCATCATTTATCAGATTCTGAATTCTTTTTCCTGTTATGAAGAACGGGTGTAATCCTTAGTTTGAATGTCTGTTTGAAGTATATTTCACTACAGTGGAACTCATATATAGGATCCATCAGAATTGGAGGAAATGGTCGGTTTATGGTGACAGTCAAAGAAACTATCAGGTTCCTCCTGAAATGCTCTATCTTTACAAGAGTCAAATCAGAACAAAAATAGGGTAAGTGCTGCCATATCTCTTCTGGTGCTGCCGAACCCTCTCTTTCCAGCCTCTTTTCGATTCACTAGTGCAGGTATTTTTTCTCAAAGCTTGGTTCAAACGCTCTAATTGCTGACAGTATATTTGAGTATTAATCGTTGCATTAGGTGGTAAGAATTCAAAGTGAATTATTCCTTGGCGATCCCACCAGATTGAACGAAGAACCTTTTGCCCATGAAGTTCCCTTCTTGGCTGTAGCTGGGGTCTACGACGCTTAACATTTCGATAAAAAATCCATTTTTCGTTGCCAGTCACAAGTCTAACCAAAAAAGGTGAAACAAGTTGGCGAGAATGGAGAGAAGAGCAGATGTCAACTCGGGATTTGAGGTTGTTTTCAGACAATTCATGAGGCACCCATTTTCCAAGTTTAGGAACTTTTCCAAGTTGTTGAAGATGACGATGAACAGTTGTATGGTTTGAACTGAGAACCACTGCCAATTCCTCAACTGATAAAGCAGGATTTTCTTCAAGGGCTGCTTCAAGAAGCTTTTCATCAAACTCAACTGGACGTCCGGTTCGATCTTCAACTTCAAGTGTGAAATCTCCACCTGAATTCTGCAAACCATCTTCTGCAAGTTCTTTCATTCACACATTCCTCTCCATAAACTGAGTGAATGTTTCTAGCCGCTTCGGCTGCTGAGTTTCCTTTCTTGAACTCATAAAGCATTATGTGCTTCAAATGATTCTTGGGTACTTCCATGTTAGCAGGGTTTTAATCAAACAAAATTTAATTTTGTTGTTGTCTGAAATAAAATTTGATCAGTTTAAATGCATCTCAACATAAAAATAATTTTCAGCTCCATTAGACATTATAAATATTCTTTAAATTTCGTCCATTTTAACAAAAAGTTAAAATTCGGACAACTTATGGGATGACCTGATAGATAGAAATTCTGCGACTCTTTTCTCTGACAAATTTTTCCTGTTTCTTATTTTTTTGTTTAACTTTTGGAAAGTATCTTCCACTATTACAATGCGCTTTTTTGAATTTCTACGCCACATTATCCGCTGTTTATCAAAACACTTCCCAAGTAGGTACATTACTTTCTTGATTTTGATATCTACAATTCGTTGCTGTGAACTTAGGCTACCCCAAGTCGAGAGATGCGGTGTATAGGATTCATTAAATACTACCCTTTAATCAGGTTTGCGAACAAGTTAACATTTAATCACCAGACGATGTGCACTTAAATTTAGCCCAACATTTCTGTACTAATGTCGATCATCAATGACTGCCTAAGATTTGATTTTCTTTAATCTCTGCTTATATATAAAGCTGTAGAATGATTCAGTGATTAGATGATGATGACAGATTTAATCTTCACTGTCTCTTTCTGAACTTAAGGCTATGTGCTTGATTGGCAAATTTGGGTAAAAAAGAGGATTGCCTCGGAAATATAGATGAATAATGAACGATAACGATTCTAGCTAGGCGTCTAGTCGACGTAGTCTTGTGTAAAACTAGTATGAACTAATTACATTTCCTATAATTAGTACATATATACTTTCTGTATACATATATACAAACATACATATTCTCTCGCTCTCGACTCCCCGGTCGCATTCGACGTATGAGAGTCAAGCAGATCAGTTCCTAGGAAACCGACAGCCCGACACCAGCATATGAGATTTGATTATAGTGGTGAAGGTTTCGTGCAGAACCATCCACACTTTTTTGAAGGGCTGAATACAGAGACCTTGTGCCCTAGGTCCCACAACGATATATATATATATATATATATATATATATATATATATATATATATATATATATATATATATATATATATATATATATATATATATATATATATATATATATATATATATATATATTTTGTGGCTAAAAGGTTAACAGCACATCAGAACAAATTATGGATTCCCTATGAAATACAGGTTCGATTCCTCTTAGAGAATATATATTTTCTACGACATTTCTCGAACATTCAGGCTGGTAAATCTAATTAATAGCGTTTAGTTAAAAAAGCGCATTTACTCATGTAAGTTCTATCCATAAAAACAAAGTATAAACAGAAATTAAAATATATATGTATGACAAAGTGGAAAAGATTTACTTGCGACGCGTTTCGTCCTTCAGAACTTCATCAAGCTAAATTTGTTATGCTTGTAATACTACATATGCGCAGATAGATATTTTTTTATCTAGCCGAGTTCATTTAGAGTCTTTTTCTTTTTATTTCCACCGTTTTTGTTAGTAGGTGTCCCACAATATGATATCTGCCAGGAATGAGGAAATGTAGTAAGAGCCATTACTGTTACTGAACTTGCGTTAAAGACACTCTCCTTAATTATTTTCTCCTTTGATCAAAGTAGCATATTTTATGTCAAATTTGGAATCAGTCACGTTACGTGGGCAGCCAACGCTTTTGACGTATTATTTATAAAATGCCCCTTTTGTATTCATGTCATCTTTTATTTAGCTTCCTTGAGGTTTCTCCTATGTATTTTTGTAACAATTATTACAGGCGATGGTGTAAACTCCTCCTTCAAGTTTTAGCTTACTTTTTTGTTTAGTATTGCCTAAGTCTTTTATTGTTTTGGTGTATTGGATGTATTGTAACGGCTCTATGTTGAGTATATATAGATTCTTTTCGATTGTAGATGTGATAGAATTAGTAAACACGATAACATATTTAGAACATTTTATGTCTTTATATTCAATGTGAAACAAAAGATCCGTAAAATATTCCAAAACCAAAAAATAGCCTCCCCTGAGACACCTAATGCGCTCTATTAAGGTAATTTTAGAAGTTTTAAATTTATACGTTGTAGTTATTGAATTATTTACAAAACAAGCGTCCCAATATAAGGGAGCTGATTGGAAATTGTCATTAGTATATAAATGAAAAATGGCATTAATATGTAAATCTTAAATATTATATGCAATTTCATATGTTGTTGCTATATTCGTAATAAATTTTGTTGAGTGTTAGTTGGTTGATTTTGATATAGAGAGCCGGAGATTTTGAAGTTTATTTTATTATTTTCGTGGTGTAGTATATCGGTGTTGTCAACAATTATTTTCCTGTATTGTGAAGATGGACAGAAATTTATTTTTAGATGATGTGTAAGCGTAAGACTTCTAGATAATGTTGTTATCGTCAAGACAACGTATGCATTTCGATTAAAATAAAACAAAAACTACGGCACCTTCCTGGATGTATTGCATCTCAACATCAAAGAACGCATTAGACAACTGGAAAGGATCAGTACAAAAATAAGTAGACACAATATGTCTATATCATTCAATAACACACACACACACACACACACACACAAGCACATATATGTATATATATATATATATATATAAACAAGCATACAATATAATAACTTGTTTAATCCATAGCCCAATCATGAGATTCATGGTTTGAATAATTAGCTAAAAACAAGCATACAATATAATACCTTTCATAATCCATAGCCCAAATAAATAGTTTAAATACCCAAGAAAAAAGATAACCCTTTATGAAGTCGTCAAAAATCAAACGTTACGACAGTTTTTATATGCACAAATCCCTTTCATAAAAAAATAAATAAATAAATAAATCTCCATAGACACGCATACCAGACTAGGGTTAATACATCTTCTGTTTCAAATTTAGACACCCCCACCTTTCCCTGACTTGACATCTACGAAAGTTACTCTATACTGATACTTATTATTAACACCCAACACACGCCTACCCAATTTAAACAATTCGCCCTAGCTGTTACCATGGAAATTTTGATTTCAATTATTAAAACACGTAAATTTCAGAAATACGTTATTCAAAAAAAAAAAAAAAATTGGCGAAGATGGAACAGAGCTTACTTTAACTCAAATAATTATATTGAAGTTTTCGGTCCTTGTTTTGAAACATGAGACTTCTTATGTCGCGAGTTGGAATCATATTTTTAAATAAATGATTATATATATATATATATATATATATATATATATATATATATATATATATATATATATATATATATAGGGTGGGGGGCAGCAAGCGCCCGTCTAATTATTTAATAAGTATTTTATTCATTTTTATTTAGTTTTCCAAGCGTTCTTACATATTTCCCATTTGGTGGAAGCGAGGGAGTTCAAAAGATGTCGTTATCTTCCTTTGTCTCACACACTTTTAACCACTTCCTTAGCTGTTTTCAATGGGCTTTGTTTTGATTTTGTTAATTTCTTTTCATGCTTTGACTGTTTGAGACGTATTTTTGTGTGCTTTTGAATAATGGTATGGGCATTTATTCAGAGCCTTCATGTGTTGTGCGCGGTAGGAATTTGGGCGACTGTCTCTCTATTTTTAAGAAAATTTCAGCACGCCACTCTCCTTGTTAAACAGGTGTTTCATAGTATGTTGGATATGTTTGATATACACAGACTCTCTTATAACGAGATATTTTCGGTAATTTAAATTACATAGCATTTTAGAGTTTTTTACCAGAATTTTTCCTAAGGGTTCTTGCGGATTGTGGCTATATAGATGTATTGTATTGCACTTATCAGCCACACAGCAGAGATGATCGATCGAGAAAGATCGGAGAAATTTTGTGTGTAAAAACACGCATTCGAGCTTTGCTTATCCGTAAGTTATCTCTGGTTGAACGGTCATCGAACGTCCAGGTAAATTGTGGTTCCGTATGAGATTCATGTTGGATTGCTGTCGGAGAACGCATATTTTCTACGAAATTTCTCAAATAAGACACCGGTAAATGTAATTAATACTGTGTAATTAAAGAATAAAGCATTTACTCAAACAAGTGCATGTATAAGAATAACGTATAGACAGAAAATATTATATATATATATATATATATATATATATATATATATATATATATATATATAGTGATTTTCCAAGCGTAGCTTAGATGTGGCAC
This sequence comes from Acanthosepion pharaonis, assembly GCA_903632075.3. Taxonomy (NCBI): domain Eukaryota; kingdom Metazoa; phylum Mollusca; class Cephalopoda; order Sepiida; family Sepiidae; genus Acanthosepion; species Acanthosepion pharaonis. The sequence goes on along the minus strand of CAHIKZ030005580.1, from coordinate 990,647 downwards.
GAGTTGGCAAGTCGATTTCTGGTTGTTTTCCATCTGTTGCTTTACGTTGCATTTTTCGAACTAGGTCTGCGTTTCCGTCGTTTCGCAAGGATGAATTGCCCTACATCAAATTGAGTAATTTAGTATATGAGTTTAATTGCCAGTGTGCTGCTGGTTATGTGGGGCGTACAACCTTGCATTTGGAAATTAGAATCAACCAGCATGTGCCTTCCAAAATTCGACTAATATCCCCCCATAAATATGGAAGCGGCTATTGCTCAATATTTAGTTGAGAATATAGCCTGTGCCAAGTCGTATAAAAAAGAGTGGTTTAAAATCATTCACACGGCTGGTTCCAACAATCATTTGAAGATTTTGGAATCAGCCTGTGATAAGGAAACCTTCTCTCTGCCGGCAGAAAGAATTTGTAAAGTCCCTTAATGTGTCGGGGGATATTTTATTTTAATTGCCCCTCGCTAATTTATTTACACGTTATTTCCCCTCCCCTCGTTACAATATACACTTGTTTGTTATTTTAGCCTGTTTCCCCCTTTTTTTGCTCTTTATTTTCGTTACCATTCTTTTCGTTAATTAATGATCCAACTGATGAGACTAATAAAATTAAAATCAATAAATTCCTAGTTGTTAAAACTGTATATATATATATATATATATATATATATATATATATATATACAAAAATTGTTGCAGAAAATGGAATGAAAGCAAAATTCAATGTTTAATTTTCTTAAAAAATCAATCAATTAGGAAATAATAGTTAATACTGTCTTTTACCTTCTTTTCCTTTTTTTCACGAATTCAAAATGTCGTCCACTACAGAGGTACGTGTTGAAGTTGTGACCTGATGAAAAAGTTAGAGTCTTACACGCTTGTTAAAATAATGCTCCACAAAGGAAAATGACTGAATGTAGAACGTGGGGGGGACATTTTAGACACGTACTAAGTTTAAGGGCACAATTAGTGCTTACAATTTCCCTCACTCAGGAAGAGAGTATTTACGATAAACAAATATTAATGATATAAAAGACCTTTTAATAGACATCAACCTGATACCTCTAGATTCTTACACAAGAATTTCACCAAAATCACTTCATAAACTTATCGGAAAAACAACAAAAAAATGAAATAAATTCCGTATAGATTCCGGCGGAGTTTTATGAAGATAATTTACATGTCTGCCTATATTTCTGAGATAAGGTATTATGTACATTATTTACATTATTCGGAGTAAAGACCGTGAGTTCAATACCCGGTTAAGGCAGTGGAGAACTTTCAGAGGGAAAATTAACAGGAGATAACTGATAGCTGACATCCATCAAACATGGCACGTGGAAGTAGAACAGTCTACCCCAGTGAGCTAAATAAAGGGTTCAGTTAGACATTCCAACCACCTGAAGAAGGCCGGAGCATACAACGGCCGAAACGTTGTAATAAAGATGGCGACAAAGATGAGGACAATAGTCCGAATAATGTAAATAATGTACATAATTTACATGGTAAACAACTGCGATTATATTCCTAACAGTAAATCTAAATTTAAATTAATATTAATCTCAAGACGAAAATTAATAAACTTCTTACAGCTAATAACACTGAAATTATGCTGAAAATTATGTTCAATAAATCTCAATAAATAAAAGTGATTATTACACGTGCTCTGTAAATGTGAACCGAAAATACATATAAATGGTAGATCTTTCTGTCCGTTGACAACTCACTATTTCCGTATATACATTATCTTAAATCATATTTCCGTATTTCTGCCAGCTGATTTGAATATAGTTCATATCTGTTCAAATCAACGGTTAACCGTTATCTTTCCCACATATCTAGATAAACTATGCCACTTACTCTGTAACCTTTTACCTCGAGTGGCTCTTTTGCCTTGTACAAGGTGGTATTAAATCTATCTTTAACAGTGTTCATCTTAAATTTATTATAAATCTTCTTTGCTCTCCCATCATAATATGACGGTGTTCCGGGCCACGGCCTGTTCACGGCCACCAGTTATGGCGGTATTCAGTGTCAAATCCCGGTCTGCTCGCTTTGGTCAAGATCAATCTTGGTATCAGAGAACAAGCCGTCAGCCTACTTGTCGGTCGTTGATGGTGTTTGACACAGCAGCTGGTCTTTATGTTGACCTCTTCAACTATGACTTCTCTGACCCACGTTGATTTTGATCTTAAGAGTGTCAAGCCGAATTATCACTAGGGTATCTCAACCAAGCTAAAGCAAAGAGTTGAACACGCGCACAAAAAAATTGAAAAATAAAATGGACGACGCCCGAATAAGTCAGAGCGTTATGTCAGAAATCTCTTAACTTCCGGTCGCAAATTCAGACCGCAACCTCACCTCCGACTATCCTAACTGGAACTGCCTCTGTCTAACTGACCCCAACTAACTTTGGCCCCCATGGGCACTTGTATTTATGGGTGTCCCTTCCAACTGGTGTGATGCGGGCAAATAGGTGGGTTTTATGCATATCTCCTAAAATTCAACCAGTCGTTTTCTTTCGTTTTCTATTTCACACTTCCAATTTTGGAGGATCCCCTCCTCTGTCGGGAGAAGCCATTATCTGATGTTAGTCTTCCTGACGTCATGTTCTGCCTTTAATTCCGTTATCAGAGAAATATTGGCTGACAATTTTTCCACTGACACCTTTCAGCAGACGACCTTAACCTGTGTTTAGCTGAATCACATTGTGTAACATTTTCAACAAAATTCATACATCTGTTCCCATATACTGGGAAAATAAGTCTCTTTCTGACAAAAAAATTAAAATCGTTTTTTTTTTTTTACCCTATGTTAAATATTGTTACACTAATACAGACCTAGGGCTTTAAAAATCTAAGAATTTCATTTGGTTATATTATTTCAAGATATATTTATGCAGAATAAAAATTCAAACAATGGAAATTTACTTCCATTAAATTATTAAAAATATACACTGTAAATATTGTCCCTTCTGACTTCATGCAAACAAACTCTTTCAATAACATTCTTCGCAACAGGGGTTAATAACTATGGCTAAACACTGTGAAATTTCTGCACAGATGTTATTTGTCTGAATTGTCTATTGTTATATATACATCTCTCTCTCTCTCTCTCTCTATATATATATATATATATATATATATATATAGATAGATAGATAGATAGATAGATAGGTATGTGTGTGTGTGTATGTGTGTGTCTCTCTATGTGTGTGTGTCTATACTCTTTAATTATTCTAATACATTTTATTCTTATACGTTAGTTATATAGACAAAAATATTTAATTAAATACGCTGTTTATAATAAACAGTATTAACAACATTTACCGCTTTCACCGCCTGAGAAAATAAGCGTCTTCCGCCAGGAATCTAACCTGTCGCAGGACGCATAATTTCTATGAAATTTCTCGGACGTTCAGGCTGGTAAATGCTGTTAACACTCTTTATTATAAACAGGTCATTTACTTAAATATTTGTGTATATATAAATAACGTATAACAATAAAATATAGTAAAATATTCCTTAATTTTTCCCGCCAAAATAAAATATTCATATAAAGAAGAAGAATCTAAGTTCTGAAAAAAAAAAGAAATAAATGATATGAAAAATCTTATATGTTTTCATGACATTTTAAAATCGTGAGGTGATTTTTAGGATATCCTGTATTTAACAAACAATTCTCCGTAAACTTTAATACCGTTTTTCTTCAATGGATTTCTATGACTTTCACGGTTACTATTAATATAGTTTCAAGGAATAAAAAAGGAAAACTATACAATAGAAATGTGAAGGAATTACAAAAAAAAATACAATTTGAAGGAATTACAAGAGTTTTATGAAGAAAACAGAGAACTGTGCATAGCTATTGTATGAAAAATTAGAGGTGCTGTTTAAATGCACATTTTTTCAGATTGATTAATATTTTATTTATTTGGCATTTTAGATCATTATAATTGCAGTATTTGTGTCAGGGAACTACCCACAAAACAACTGACACTCAGTCCCAAAGGTAAATGTCTTAATGACATTGGTATCATAAGTATTTAGCGATTATCTTTCAAGGAAAGAAACGTGGCAGGTGATAACTAATAGCGTCAGCTTGGGCGATCGTCATTCTTTTGATTCATGAACGGTTAAGTAGGTTGCCGACTCTTTCTGCTGTAAACTGGTTGCCAATCAAGGCTATAGGATCCACTGTGTCCTTTAATTCAACCGATGCTGGGAGGTGTTGTGATGTATTTATAACTTTTCCCAGGGATTTTGGCGCGTAAGTAAATGTAACGAATCCGACTGGAATTCGAACTCGTCTCTTCGCTTCCCGAGTCGTTATCCATTGACTACAGCGCATATCCTGGTGAATTATAGTCATTACTTTTTTTTCAGAACTTTTCAGAAAGAATTCTCATTGTTTAAAAAAATCTGATAGAATGTTATAGAAGGAAAAAAAGTAACCCCATATATATATATATATATATATATATATATATATATATATATATATATATATATTTATATTTCAGATACAACTCCTTTTATTTAACCCATAGTTGGTGCGAGAAGGCATGAATTCGTATTTTTCCCAAAATTAGCGTTTGTCGATATAGCCAGTGTAAATAAAATGACTGCCGCACTTGTATATAATAGTTGGCTGCTCTTATCCGAGTATGCCTGTCTATTAGATTGTTCTACAGACATAGAGCCCACCTGTGGTTTATACTGCAACTAATATGATCTGATCTTACTTACAGATTCTGGGAGAGAGTGCAATATCTGGTATGATCAACAGTCTCAACAAGGCCAATGCTCTCATATCTTCGGTCACGATGACTTGTGACTTCGTGCTAGCTCAACTACAGACGGTTCCCAATGAGTTCCGTTTTGTAACGCGTGCAACATAAGATAGAAAAGTAAACGTGATATAAAGAAATCATTTTTTCTTAACAAATCAAATATTTCGCAAACGCTTGTGGAACTCCCCCACCCTTTTTCTGTTTACCTCCGACTATTCAAATGTAATGTCAATCGACGTCTCCAGATGCCTTGATCTATCGCCTATCCTTCTCTTCATCCTTTCCTCTATCACTCCTATTTGCTCTCACTCCAAATCCTCTGTAACCCCTTGCGTGCTAGTGGCTTCCCGCCTTGCTTGGGATGAAATACTTAAAAAAAAAATCTAATTGTCAACCTGTGAATAATGAGCTGGTGCACCGTTCAGCCGAATATAAAATTACAAAATATATAAATTGGTAGAGCGAAACCATTTATTTATTGTTATTTTTTTTTAATACATAAAGATTTAAAAAAAAAAAAGAAAAAGTCAAAACAGATCAGGATTAAAATAAATTCATTAAAAATATCAGGATCAATAACAACTGAAATGTGTCAAAATGCTACTCAAAGCTGTCAGGAAAGATTACAAATTTGCCTTGGCAATACTGGAGAATATGTTGAGCAATAATAATATATCATTTGATTTGTTAATAAAAAAAGAATATCGATTCATACATCATTTCTTTTCTATTATACGTTACAAGCGCGGTGGGGATTTGATAATAAAAAAGAATAAACAATATATTAAATTACCTTATCAGACCCGTCAACCAGAAAAAGGTTCGTTTGTTTCTTTCTTTGTGTGGAAATTTAATTTATTGACCGTCTTATCCTCAAAATTTTCAACGCATTTCCTTACACAGTTTTGTCTTTAATTCTGACTTGAAAAAGCAAAGATCAGCAAACGTCGGCAAAACACGTCGTTTATTAAGCTTCTCTATTTTGTTCCTTTTTTTTTAGATACCATTATATATCCTACAAACACGCATATATATATATATATATATATATATATATATATATATATATATATATATATATATATATATATATATATATATCATATTATGTCCTCTGTATGATGATAAACTACATCCGGCAGCAAGGGCTATCATCTGGAGGTTTTGAGGAACGTGGACCCACCTTTTAAATGCTGTTGTTCTCAGGGACATGCTGATCCGGGAGTGGTAGCATCTGTTAGGGTCCCAGCTATAGACAAATAGTGAACCATGAAAACCGATGTTAAAATACTATGAAAGTAAAAAATACATTTTTATAGTAAAAATACCAGCAATAGATTTTAATAGTAAACATTCCAGCAAGAGATTTTAACAGTAAGAAATTAAATTAATGATAACAGCTCCAAAAAATTGAATGTCTGTATTAAATGACCCATAAGGAGTTGATATGCCATTAAACAAACAAACCAAGCCTAACATATTAACATTTTTTATATGTCAAATGGGTTAAGATAATATTAAATTAAATTCTGGTTAAATACCGTAATATCAATTTTAATTATGAATTTTAATTAAATAGTATTATTTCCTTCATTTTACTTCTTCTTTATGTGCGAGGTCCTCTCTTTTCTTATTTCTCCTCAGCCCTATTCCGGTACTCACTCACTATGTTATGTGTTGTTTTTCTCTGTCCCTCCTTCATCATTATGTACTCCAGAAATGTATCTTCTTAATGTTAAGTAGGAATTTCTCTTTTGTTTCCATTTTCTCCAAAACTTCGTCATTGCTCAAATGTTCGGTCATCCTTCTGTAGAACCACATTTCCCATTTCTTCAAATCTCCTCTTCATCTTTGAGGAGATTTTTCAGCACGTACTGCCATTCATACATAAATCGTATAACCATTTATATTTTTAATTTTAATTATTCAATATTTTATTTGGATATACGCGCTTTTGGATGTGTATGGGATGTACAGTCAGTGGTAGTACCATTACAGCAAAGCGGTCGACCCTGCTTTAGTCAGATGACTTGTTTGGTTTGGTTTTACGGCACATCAACCTCAATGGGTCATTTATGCCGACAACATTTTTTTTCCTGGTAATATTTTTGTTTTGTCAACAATCCATTTCTGTTAATATTTTTTTTCTCAAAAATGTATCGCTGCTAATATTTTTTTACAAAAACGTATAGCTGGTAAGGTTATTATTTCAAAAATGTATAGCTGATAATATTAGTTCAAAAACGTATAGCTGATAATATCATTTTTTTTTTCGAAAACGTAAAGCCAGCAACATTGCTGTTGGACGTAGTTTATCGTCATACCCAAGACACGGATGTAGTTTATCGTCATACCCAGGACGCGAATGTAATCTGAGAGCTATTTGCCCATAGCTGGGACCCTAACAGGTTCTACCACCCCGGGTCAGGGTGGACCTGGGAACGCCAGCAATTAAGAGGTTGTTCCATGCTCTTCAAAACCTCCTGATCAGAGACCATGCTGTTAGACGTAGTTTATCGTCATACCCAGGACGCGGATGTAGTTTATTGTCATACCCAGGGCTCAGGTGACTTGTGATGCAGAACTCTTTTTTGCCTACGGTATACATCCAAATCTCACATATGACTCCAAGACATCTCATGGGCACTGTGACGGTCACACCCCTCAACTGTGTGAGGGTTGTCTGTCGTTAAAGAGGAACGCTTCTCAACAACCCACCTCTGCCAAGCAGCCATCGGCCAGTCGCTAGACTGGACGTAGGAGCTGCGCCTAATGGCCAACGGCTTTACCAGTAGACAGAGGAACTTCTGAATATAGGGCCATCATAACTTTAACACCAGCAGTGCAATAGGAACTGGCAACCCATTGAACTAGTTTCCCTTGAATGTAACAAATGAACCACCATTACAACAGAGGGGAAGGGTGACCACAGTAGCACAAAGTCCGCTAACTCAATAAATATTGAAGATGATAGGTGCTTTATTTTTCTTGTCAGAGGGTCTCGCATTTCATTTTCCAGATATCAATTTGTGTTTCCACTTTATTTTAACATACTTGTTGCGGATGTGTGTGATGATTGTGTGTTGGAAACGAATAGAAGGTTTGAATTATCAGAAGGTTTTAATTATCAGAAGGTTTGAATTATCAGGTTTAAAATTGTGTGTGTCCAATAATCTTCCATCCACAACAATTAATACAAGATAGAGAAATAATGATTCATAAACATCTTGTTTCAAAACGTAACAATTTAATTTATTAATATTTGACAGACATGCATGTGAACTAAAAAGTTAGACAGAGTTGTGTCTCTTAGCTTAGGTAATATTTGTTTCTAAGTTCATAAAGTGAAAGTAATTATTAAACTGTATTTCAGAAGAATAAAGTTTCTTTAGCATGTTTGGAATTGTGTATTGTACAAGTTGGTTCAGAATAGAGTTCGTACTTGCGTGAATGTTGGTAATGGTCTTTAACGTGTGACTGTGTTAGTTAAGACGGGAGTTCTTGAAGATTACATCTTGGTACTTGGTCACAAGGAATGAGACGCGAGGGAGAGATGAATGAAAAGAAAACTCAGCGAGTTTACACGTGTTCTGTTTATATATCATCGTGAATCACGTGAATGGCTCAGATGGAAAACGCGGTAAAACAGATTTGTCGCGTGCAGACGGTTTGATTGGTTTGACTGACCAATCAGCAAGCTAGATTGAAGGTGATTAACCAATGAATGCTTGTTATATATTTTTGTAAGATGGTGACGGTGAAAATTATAACAGGAATAGTGCATTTCTTAGCAGGGGTTAACTAGCTTGTTGTGGAAGAGTCCACATACTTTGTATGTACAAATCTCATTGATTTGATATATGTTCAAATCTCATTGATCTCATTTTATTTTAAAATACATTTATCATCATCCGCAGGGGTTTCGAGTTGATGTAAACTGGAAATCAGTGCGTTTTCTCATCTTCCGAAAATTTGTAAATATTTCTTGTATTGACATTTCCAAAGCTCATGTATTGCGCTAACTGAAAAATATGATGCAAGTCTTCCAACTATTTGATTTTTTTACTTCACTGGTGAAATTGTAGTCCTTTATTGTCTTTTTTTTTCAGTCTGTATACTACGGATACTCATTCACTACAATGGATGTTAATCTTCCATTTGGTACTGATTAAAAAAAATAATTTCTATAATATTTACTGGGTCCTACTATAGCTTGCTGTCTACGTGTCATGAATCTACTTTGGCATGCGATCTATTATTAGCCGATGTACGGGCTGTTTATCGATAGTATATTATTAATAGATTTTTCTTAATATTTTAATAATATTTTCTCTATTTTATACATATATATGTTACTATGTTTTACTATGTAGATATCATTCCAAATTAAAATTTGTACAGTGTAGACATGTTAGTCGATGTACATTTTGTTTATCACTAGAATATAATTTTTTTAATGTTTTCATTACATATTCTTTATGTTATATAAATTTTATAATAATTTTTACTATGTAGATATAATTCCAAAATAAAATTTTTACGATGTTGATATTTTTTCTATATAGATAACAAGCCAAAATTAACATCATTTACTGTTCACAAAAGCTATTAAATTGCGTTGTCAAATCCAATATTTATATTAAGATCTTCTTCATTTTTGGTTTCTTGGAGACAACATACATGAAAGCCCTGAACTAATAATTAACGCATTTCTTTTCTTTTCTCTTAGAATCTTCTAATATTAAATATGCCGATAATAAAATGCGGTTGGTGGTAATTTACAGTCTTAACTGTAAACTTGCTGACCTTTAACCATTGACAATCACAGCAGCTATTGTCTTCTATGTCCCAAAACATCAACTGGTAAATTTATTTTCAAAATAACCACATCGATTCTATTAGCAAGGTTGCCATGTTAAGGATATTTTTAATGCGGAAATTTAAATAACACATTAAACATTAAGCTACTTTTCACGAATTCGATCTTACATACTTTGTTCGAATGTTTCAGATCAGTTATATTATCATGTTAAACTTATATATATATATATTTATATATATATATATATACCTTAGATTTTTATATATATGGATATGTATGTGTCTGTGTGTGTGCTGTGTGTGTGTTTGCTTTTTGTCTTTCTTTTTTATTATTAGCTTGTCCTTGTCTCAGGAAGTATGTTCTCTTGAAGCTGTCTGTTGTTTTTTTTTTAATTTAATATATATATATATATATATATATATATATATATATATATATATATATATATATACAGCGGTTGGACAAAATAATTGGAACACTTGTTAATTTCAAAGAAAATTTATTTAATATGGAGTTGGTCCGCATTTAGCCTCACATACAACTTTAATACGTCTAGGAATTGAATCATACAGTTATCTGGCTTCATCCAGAGGAATTTTCACTCATTCTTCCATTAAAACCTTCTCCAGCTCTTTACGACACGACGGTGGAGGATAGCGGCTCCTAACTTGTTGCTCCAAAATGCACCACAAATGTTCAATAATATTGATATCTTGAGATTGGGGAGGCCACTCCATGTGTTCTAGCTCACTTTCACGCTCTTCATACTTGGAAGATGCAGTCACCATCAGGGAATAAAGTCTTGGCCATTAGAGTGGTCACGAATTTAGATTAAATTTTAATAAATTCTAAAAATAAATAAGACAAAGACAGTAAATTAGATAAATAAACGTATTTTAGATATAACCTTCAATTACGAAGTTTTATTTAAAGTTCTTAATATAATAGGTCTTTGAAATATAGGAGTGGATTTTACAACTGTTCCAATTATTTTGTCCATCCCTATATATATATATATATATATATATATATATATATATATATATATATATATATATATATAAAAAAGAAATATGTTGTAGTGGTTCCAACGAGAGAAAAGTATGTATATTAAAAAAAGAAGAAGGTTGTGCCGCAAACGTTTTTTTATGAGTTGTAATGTGGATTTAGAATGAGAAAAAATATTATACTAAAACATTAAAAGATTAAATGCCGATAACTACTGCTGGACAAACCTTAATTGTTTTATGACCTTTCACGCAGAACTTTTACATTGACAATTCTAATAAGAAAATTTTCTTCATGTTCAAAACAGAATGTCTCATATCGAGAATATTCCACATTGAACATGAAGAAAAATTAATTTTTTTTAATAATATGTCAAAATTCCACTTTCACCTGAAGACGGTTGCTAGACCAGACCAGAAACAATGTCGATAAATTATGTAAAACAAAGTATAATATTTTTTCTCAATAAATCCACATTACAACTAAAAACGTTTGCGGCACCCTTCTTTCTTTTTAATATATATATATATATATATATATATATATATATATATATATATATATATATAATCATTTTATGCCAACCAATGCGCTAACATGTACTAATATTCAAGGAGTTAGTGAGAGGGGAAGATCAAGAGAGGACAAAATAGAAAAGGCTTCAATGGGATAGAAGATGACGATTGACATTGTATTTAAATTTCGAAGCGAGGAGAGAGGTTCAGAAGTGGAAACTATTAGCATAGAACCTCCGGTCATTATTCGCAATTACAACAGTGAAATGATCAAAGCTAACTGTCAATCTAATACTGAGTTTAAAATCATGAAATCCAGGTACCGAAGAGAAAAGGGCATCGTAACAATCAACGCACAATAATACGATGGCGAATAACCCGAGCCGCCGGATGTTTGCGTCGGGTGCGCAGAGACACTTTTATTATCCGTTCTCTTACACGTTTCTAATTAGTGTGTGACACATCGAGATTAAATTTATGATGTAAATATCAAACTCTAATTTCGAGTACTGTTAACCATCAATTGTCATTATCAAGAACTTTAATATTTTCATTTGCAACGACTAATTTTCATTTTTTTAATTTTAGCCTGATGTGTTTTAGAAATATTATATTTCTAATTTAAATATATAGAACTTTGTGTCAATGATATACCTCTTAAATGTTTCTAGAATTCTTTAAAGATTAGGATTTTTGGCGTCTTAAAATTTGACAGCGCGTCAGAAACAAGATATTAAATTTTAATCATATTTTAAAATGCTTTCCCCATGAGGGAAGTTATTGTGGTTTAATTCATTGTTCTTTTGTATGTTCCACAGATTATACGAAAATGTAATAAAAAATAATCAGACAGAACTTGTCAGTCGATTTCTACGGAAAAGAATTGAACGAATTGTTCCTGTCTAAGTTTCTGCTATTTAAATTGCATGAACCTGCAGCGAAAAAAGATATTACAATTCAAATGTGCTGTCATAGAGAGAGAAGTTTCATTAGTTATCGATAAGGAACAACATCTCAACGCAAACATTAATAAAATTAGGCATGTCCTGAAAACATTCTAAACCTTCGACAGAAATCGAAATATATCTATCTCAATTCATACAAAAGAATTTTTTTATTAATATTAATATTAAAAAAAAGAAATATTATCTACCAAGGGAAGAATAAATTATACAGACTTGTCTGATTAATATCTTCAACGTACCAAATACCAAGAGTAATTCTATAACTAATGATGCAATTTCTGACTCAGGATCTTCTATATTGGTACCTGCAAGAGATAAATAACCCAGACCGAAAATTTGATTGTACCATATACAAAATATGTGCACAAAATCAAAATATTTCAGAGGCTTTAATTTTCAATTTACTGATGATGTAATTGTATAGTAATTATGTATTTTTAACGCATTTATCATGCTATACTATAAAATACAACCATACAAATAAACATTTTTTTTACATTTCTAGAAGCTTTAATTTTAATTTGCTAAGGATGTATTTGGTTAGTAATTATATATTTTAACGCATTTATCATGCTGTACCATAACATACAACCTTACAAATAAACAAAAATGTCATATTTCTAGAAGCTTTAAATTTAAGTTGCTAAGGATGTATTTGGTTAGTAATTATGTATTTTAACGCATTTAACAATTTATTGCTATAGCATGACATGCAAACTTACAAATACAAAAAAATCTGCTAACTTTCATATACAATTAAAAACATACATCTCCACGTAAGAAAAGCTATATAAGGAAAAAGAAGGGGGAATATTTAGCATAATTATTGCGTAATATACAATGCTAACTTTCTTAGAAAAAGTTTTGTTTTTGCTCGTCTTTTCAGTTGCTGCCTTCTTCTCTGAAAAGTTTCTCGTATTTTCTAAAATAAGCAGAAAAGGTAATTCTTTTCAACTGAATTGTATGTGGATTAAGTTATGGCATATGCCACCGCGTCTGGAGTGAAAGGACTTGGATAATACTCCGTTTTCTTCCATATTATTTCAATTACATATTGTTGTTGTTTCTGGGGTTACAACCACTGTTGTTGCTGTATTTTTACCACTTAGGCTAATAATTCTGCTATACGTGTAGAATATCCTAGTTTTTTTTTTCCTTTCTCTTTTCTTTTTTACAAACACTTGTTTCTAATTTCTCTTCGTTTTTGTTATCATATGCGCTGAATGAGTTTTGATCCCACGTCACCACTCCGAGCTTTACAATATTATATCTTGCTTAGGCTACACGCCATGGCGTCATTAGAATTATCCCCGATAGACTCCAACGAACTAATTCAGATTCACTTTGAGTTCTTTATTTAAGGCGTCTTGCATAGTTTATTTGTGTTTTCGATGGTGCCTTATTTACTCCACAACACTTTTCTTCTTTTGGATGGATGAATATTTTAGAACTCATAGACTTTCAAATTGTATATCTAAATGTCCTTTTCCTTCAATCTGAAGATGATATAACCGTCTATACTTGCTACATAATCATTCAACATTTTATTTTGTGATGTCATACGTTCAATGAATCATATTTTCCTCGTTTCACACATCCATCGTAAGTGTACAGCATTTGATCCAGCTTGGCTTATATGACCTGAGTTGATAAATTTAGAAAATTTAATTTTCTTTGCCATAAACTTGTTAAAATTGCAATATAAGCTCTAGTAAAAAATGAAATAATAATAACAAAAAGAAATTGCGATATGCACAATGGTATAAAATTGATGCTCATACATTAGGTTTATAAGTCCCAGAAATTCATACACAGATGTCCTCAAAGACACATAGCTGAGTGGTTAATGACGTTGGTTAGATTTATTGACTAGACCGAAAGAGTGATGAACCAAAACTTGGAAAATTGAGTTAAAGGGAAATAACTCAGAGATGGAGAATTGAGTTAAAGATAAAATTACTGGAGAGTTTAGTTAAAGGGAAATAACTGAGACAAAGAAGAGGCATGGTATGTGGTCCTAGAACAATCTACCCCGATGGACGAAATAAACGGTTCGAAATTCCAATCATCTGAAGAAGGTCGGTGTGTACAACGGCCGAAACGTTGTGAATATGGCAATGAAGATGAGGATAACAGTTCGAATAATGTAAATAATACTAGTAATCATAATAACCTCATCTCAGAGATATAGACAGCTATAAACTTGTTACATATTTAACGATTTCCTGTATATGTTCTTTCCTTCCTTTGATGGACGCTCCAAGGAACAGATAGCGACAAACAATTTGGATTTTGAGAGGAATCCTGCTTTGTCTTCGAATGATTTTTCTTCTAGTTAAACAGTTCTTCTTTTCTTACCTGATTCTTGAAATCTTCTGAGATTATTCGTCCAAAACTTGTTGTTTCTTTCAGTAGTAGAAGCACTTTTTATGAAACATAGTAAAAAAAGGATTACTTGGAGATCTTTCAGCAAATCTATCAGCGTTGCTCAATCAGGAAGATTTTTTCTCATATTCTCTACCACTCAGTAGTCCCCTTGCGTCTTAGTGGCTTTATTTCCTTGATATATATATTATGTAATTTAATGAATTATATATAAGGGTGTGCAGAAAAGTTTAATTCTTAAAATAAAAATTCAGATGTGTGGTCGTTAGGAAACATGGAGAGACGTAAATTTATCAGTCTTCCTTCATACGTATATCAGCAGATATTCTGCTTTTTTTGTTTTGTTTTGTTTTGTTTTTTGTTTCAAATTATTCTTTTTGGAAGGGTAGAATTGATTTTGAAAATCTATTATTTAAAAAGAATGCGTGTACAACGAAAAGAGGATTTTATTTCATATGGATGTGTAATGTCTGAATTTGCCGACGGCGATTATCAAAAATCAGCGATCACCTGGCGATTGATATGGTAGACTAGACTGATGAAAATTCTGCGATAACTTTCTATGGTTTTCGCGAACTTTAATGAAAAACTTATTAAATTTTCCCTACGCGTACCGCGATTATGCGATCGGATTTGGTGTAGGTAGGTACGAAGCATCATATGTCTATTTTGCTTTCACGATCGCAGGGTTTCATTTAACTGTCATACGGGTTCTTTAATAATCCGTTGCCACTTGAGCAGGCAGTACTTCCGGTTCGATTACGCGCTTACTACTGGCTTGTTTTCGGCAGCTACTTAAATGTTCTATCGTGATAAACTTATTTCGTTTCGCAATATCTGCAAGAATTCACCGTTCATTATTTTTTTGCTTCGGTTAACGTTATCTCCTTACATATTAGATTATTAGTGAACGGATATTACCAATTATTTTCTAAAGATATTTCATGGCATCAATTTATTGGGTCAGTTATTAATTGTAAAATATTTTATTTTATGACGCATAGAATATCTAGGGTACATTAGATTTTTTTTTTAATTATTTTTCTGTTTAAATTTCTGGGATAAGGCGAAATAATTATATATAATATTTCCCTTGAGGCTAATGGTTTCGTCTTTATTGCTATAATCAGAGCATTTCGACTGTTTTGACCTGGTCAACAGCTGTCCGAGGCCGCGCCCTCCCATTGCATAAGAGGCAGGGATCGGTGCTCGCACCGAGGCCAGCGCAACCGACGGTTGAGGGCAATTTTTGTCCCTGCCCGAGTGTACGCACTCGGGTCCTCACATTAATACACCTTGTGTCACATCTCATTCTCGTGGGGGAATGAATAAACACCGCATTTCGACTGTAGGTTACTTCCTGTGTCTATCAATCTGGGTAATTTTAAGAAATTTCGAAATGAATGCATTATTTTGTTTATGGTTAATACTGAAATCTAAAATTTGTAGTTTTAAACTTAATCTTATTGCCTGCCTGCCGCTGTTGCTGCATTTTGTCAAACTAGACTTCCATATCCACGACTTCGTTTTCTTATTGCTGATGCAGAAACCGGAATCTCCAGCTTTTTTTTCTGTTTAGTTTTCTTTTGTAAATATGTTTTTCAAGTTGTTTTCTGTCTAAATTTATGGAGTTATACCATATTTTTGCTAGCGAACTAATAACTTCTTATTTGTTATCATTTTGAATGCTGTATCCCCTCCGGGGTAATCCAAGTGCCTTTCAATCCGGCTAGCTTTCAGGGATATTACAAAATGTATGTTTTATTATCTATGGGAAATCCTGTATATTAATTTTAATCTCTTAAACTCCATTTTAGACATACGGCCATATCATCGTTTCTCATACGATCACCGAATTCAAGCAACATTGAGCCTGGCTAGTATTTATAAGGGTGACCACTTCGGAATACCAGGTGCTGTAAAGATGGATATGTGTATAGGGTGTAATGAATAACAACACGGCATTGGGTGTCAGAGAGCCGAGTTCCAATTTCAATCGAGTTTATATTCACTTATGTGCAAATACCCTTGGGAGAGGTATAAAATACACCTTTTCTCCTCTAAATCAGTAGGACTTGTATATGTAAATAATTCTTGTCTCACCCAAATTATTACGGCCTGTAAAGAAATATATCTGACTTTATAGATTGCAAAATGTTTGTAAGCCATAAAACACAAATCAATTAAAATCGATTTTCTTATTGGCTGCCTGCTGTTGCTGTTCCCTTGGCGTCAAGCTTGTCCTGCATATTCGGTGCTTCTCTTTGTTATTATTGTTACAGAAGCCTGATTCTGCGGTTTTTTCTTTTTACCCATACACATGCAAACCCGCAAGTATAGACACACACACACACACACACAGAGAGAGAGAGAGAGAGAGAGAGAGAGAGAGAAGATTAAACAAAAAATCAAACTAGCACCAATAACAGTAGCATCCCAATTAGAGTAGAAATTAATAATATCAAATTAGCATAAAAATAACAAAAAGTATGAAAATCTGTAGCTAATCACTGAAACCTCCTGATGAGTGGACCGAAAAATTAAGAAAAACTTCGTCTACGAAACTCAGGCTGAATATAATATCTATCAGCAAAGCGACAAAATTTATTTGTATTAATCCTCTCTCTCTCTCTCTCTCTCTCTCTCTATATATATATATATATATATATATATATATATATATATATATATATATATATAAGTGAACATTGAAGTCAACGCTCAGAGGCGACAAGCTGTTTCATGCTGGACACAACCGCCAGGTGGCATGACGATTGCGTCAAGCATGAAACAGCCTGTCGCCTCTGAGTGTTGACTTCAATGTTCATTTTTATATTTACATTCGCTCTATCTCTGATATTGAGCACTTTAGACCTTAAATATAGCAAACCTTAAAACTATATATATATATATATATATATATATATATATATATATAAAAAACATTACGCAGCATATAATTTATATACAAAGAAATAATCAGACATAGAATCAATCAGTAATATTAATGGTATTATTGGCGGTCAATCAGTAATATTAATGGTATTATTGGCGAAATCAATCAGTAATACCATTAATATTACTGATTGATTCTATGTGTGATTATTTCTTTGTATATACATATATATATATATATATATATATATATATATATATGTATGTATGTATGTATGTATGTATGTATTGGAAATAATTTGATAAACCGAAAAATCTTATTAAGCAAAAAGGCGTTGAACAGCGTGTCTTAGTTTCGGCGTCTCCAGGTCGGAATTAGAGGTCAAAACTGTGTGTAAGTAAAATGTATTGGAATTTTTTATGTTAAGAAGGCCAATATATTAACTTACCTTATCAGATCTGTCGACTACTAAGTGTATTGTTTATTAGAAACGTTGTTTCGATGAACTTTGGGACATCCTTTTGGTTCCGGCATAACTATCTATCATTTCTTCAGTTGACCTCAAAGCATTCCAATCTCTTCATGTTTCAACTTTGTCACCAAGCGTTTTGCACAGAAGAGACGCTTACCTTTTCGTCTTTCCAGACATGAATTCTTTCCACAAGACTTATGTTTTAAAGTTCCTCGTGTACAATTTTTCCCAATAGAATGCCTTGGAACTTTGTGCTACAGAGAAATCGCATTCATTGATATTCTTGGTTTCGTATTGATAATTCTCTGCGCCTATCATACAGCCTTTGGTGTTCTTTTACGTTTGGCTGCTGCTGTAAAATCATCATCAGCGGCTCGCAGCTCTGTGCGAACTTTGACAACAAATAACCGTGCAACTTTCAAGAAACCAGTGATCTCATAATCCCTTTGCTCTACCTTTAAGGCAAAGATTACGGCGTACCTTTTCGTGTTATCTTGATGTTTGTCATCATTTATCTGAAAAGAAATGATAATCAGAATACGTTAGACAAAAATTAGAGCTATTAAAAGACGTGTCCTCAAAGAACTGAGCAGCATTGCACACACACACACACACACACACACACACACACACACACATACAAACACACACACACACACACACATATATATATATATATATATATATATATATATATATATATATATATATATATATTATAAAGAAAATTCAATGATAATGGTGTGGGCAACAGACAACTTGCCAGACGACCTAAAACCTGTGATTTGAGGAAATAAGAAAGAAAGAAAAGAAAGACCAAAAAGCAAGTATCTACCTACGCAATAATGTGCAGCGAACGACTGGACTACGCAGACAGGCCAAAAAGTCTACACTTAAAAAACGGACAGCTCGATGCCTGCGTTACTCATCTCTCTCTCTTTCTCTCTTTCTCTCTCTCTCTCTCTCTCTCTCTCTCTATATATATATATATATATATATATATATATATATATGTGTGTGTGTGTGTGCATGTGTGTTATTTTAATGTATTTTTAAACGTTATTTTTTATGGATACTCATATTCGGGTAGAGGTTCTATTTTGTAATTAAATCCAACATCTACTGGCTTTAATTCTATAGAAATCTTGTCAGAATATGTTTATTCTGGCAGGATTCGAACCCGCATCCCCTGTGGGAAATTGTAAATCAAAGCTCGAATAGTGCCTTTTGAAAACAGACTTCACTGTCGATTCCCGAAACATACATATCTGCTCTGCATTATTTCCTAACTTAGACAAAGACAATTTATTCTTAGGAAATTGATTAAATCCGACACATTATTTTTAATTTATTTTGTTTGAACGTTATTCTTTTATGGATACTTCTAATAGAAGCTCTGTTTTTTAATTAAACCTTATTTTTTTGTCCAACTATATATACCGGCCTGAATATTCGAGAAATATTGCATGAAAAAATTGAGTCCCCCGGCAGGATTTGAAACTTCCTTCCCGTATGGGGAACGGTCATTGGATATAATGTGCCTGAGGGCTCGCCCACGTAGGACTTCCGGTGAAACAAAGTCGTTTCCAAATTTCTTCGAAGTGAATAGGGTCATGGTGCTCTTTTTCTCAGAAACGGTCCCCAACTAATCCTGTTGTAGAGTTCAGTCGACAAACCCAAAGCAAACAACACGCATGCGCGAAATAAAGAAAATAAAATGGCTATAATTTACCCATGGCACCCGGTATATGCATGACATCTCCGAACCTGACTCTTCAAGCATTTCTTTTCTTTTATTAAATGCGAACTGATACAAATTTTTCGGTGATATAATGGAGCAGTTTCCCGTTTCCTGCGCCATAGTTAGGGATTCAGACTATACTTTCACTTAAATATATCTTTACTACAGAGTCGAAGTAGATGGATTGAAGTGTTTATTAATTATTTTACGGTTTATCAACCCTGTATTTGTTATGTCAAACTGAAAGAAGTTTCGGACTGTAGGACGCTGCTTACAGTACCAGATATTACCTAGCCGGCCACCCATTTAAGTACTGACCGGAATGGATACTAATTAACTTCAGTGATCTATCGAGAACTGTACGCTCCTCCAAGTTGGTGGAAGAAGAAGAAGAACGGTTTGCCTCTGACTCGGTCTGAATTTGAACCCGTCTCTGCTATTCCATTTTCCCGGACGTCGATAAAAAGTGACAAAACGCATAGCTCTCCACACGGCCAGTTTTAATGAAAATTAGTTCCCGTGACTAAACATACACAGAATAACTATATGTACTGATTTTCTAAGCGTAGCCTTAGATGTGGCACAAGGCCGAAAGTATGCGGCATCCAGTGAGGATCAAAGTTTCTCTCCGGTTGTAACAGTTTTAGCGAGTCAAGCTTGCTAACCATTCCACCACTCCGAAGGCTAGAACATGTAAAACTTGGGATGACCCATGCCCTTTGTGTCTCCATGAAAAATTGCACATTATTAAGCTACTAAATAATAATAATCTATTAAACAATAGACACAAGTTAACGGTTTTTTGTAGACACCATAAGATTTTTGGTTTGAATTATTAGCTAAAAAAAGCATAAAATATAATAACTTGTTTAATCAATAGCCCAATCATCAGATTCATGGTTTGAATAATTAACTAAAAACATGCATACAATATAACACCCTTCATAATCCATAGCCCAAATAAATAGTTTAAATACCCTACAAAAAAAATAACCCTTTATGAAGTCGTCAAAAAACAAACGTTACGACAGTTTTTTTTATATGCACAAATCCCTTTCATAAAAAATAAAATAAAAAATAAATAAATCTCCATAGACATGCAAACTAGACGAGGGTTAATACATCTTCCGTTTAAAATTTAGACACCCCTACCTTTCCCTGACTTGACATCTATGAAAGTAACTCTATACTGATACTTATTATTAACACCCAACACTCGCCTACCCAATTTAAACAATTCGCCCTAGCTGTTACCATGGAAATTTTGATTTCAATTTTTAAAACACGTAAATTTCAGATATACGTTATTCCCAAAAAAATTTCGCTTGAAGATGGAACAGAGCTTATTTTAACTGAATTTAATTTAAATAATTATATTGAAGTTTTCGGTTCTTGTTTTGAAACATGAGACTTCTTATGTCGCGTTTTGGAATCATATCTTTAAATAAATAATTATATATATATATATATATATATATATATATATATATATATATATATATATATATATATATATATATATATATATATATATATATATATATATATATATATAAGTATAGGATTGGTTTATACGGAATAAATTCCAATAACCAACAATTACTATTCTTAAAAGAGTGCTTCATATATAGTAGAGCAGATATAATTATTTATTTAAAAATTATAACAAAAATATGTTATAAAATCACTACAAAAATAGCCATTTAGTTTCAACACCTCCAGTGTTTTATCAAGTGATGATGTTGAATGTAGAACGCGGATAGAATGTAGATTCTACATTCAACATCATCTCTTGATATGACACTGGAACAAAATAGTAGCGTAGTATAGCATAACCGAAATATGATGAAATTTTGCCACACACACACGCGCAAACACACAAACATGTGTACATATATGTATGTATGTATGTGCGTGTGACAAAATTTCATCATATTTGTATCTGTGAATTATTATGTGTACACACACACACATATATATATATATATATATATATATATATATATATATATATATATATATATCCTTGAGGTGTGTGTTGGTGACCAGACATTTAAAAATTCATTATTAAATTTGTGTTCAAAATATAGCATTCTCCAAGTAGAAGCCTCCCTAAAGACTTTCGCAGACGATGATTGAATGCTTGTTCAACCAAATAATTTCCTAAAACAATGTCGAAAATTCGAAGGAAGAGATTTACTTATAAATAGTTTCTAATTGTGTTCCTAAAAAAGAAAACTATTTCATTTCCTTTTCCTTTTCATTTATTTAATTTATTTGCGGACTCCGATACCGAATATCGTGCTACGGAAGAAGAAAAAAAATAGGGAAAAAGAAATTGAGAAATGAAACAAAAAAATTGAATAAACTGATTTATCCGTCAAATCTTAAAAGATAATCGATATTTTCTTTTTAATTTGCTTCTTTTCGAAACGCGTTGACGGCATTGTAAAGTTACAGAAAGCTTTCAATAAAGAAATTGTCGAACGGGCATAATTTTTAAAAGTCAGAAGACGCCGTACGTATCAAGAGATTTCAGAAGTTATTTCGAGGCTAAAAAGAAAAAAATATCCATTTATACCCAATCGCATATGACTTGAAGATACATCGTATTGAAACACCGGTTCACGTCGGATAACCGGTGTTAAGCAACATTCGAGCCGAAGAAGAAACTACCATATGTTTCACAGAAGCCCGCCCATTTTTTTTTGTGCTAGGCGCAAAAAGAACTATGACGTATTGTTTGGAACTTGATGACCCGAAGTCAGTGGATGTGGTTTGAAACCTGTTGGCGGGAAATAAAACAGTGATGTGTGGTCGTTGCTTAATTTTTAATAGATGGACGAAAAAAATGGCCGAAAAGTGGCACCACAACGTGTTCAACACTGTAATTGACAGCTTATCCCCACTTACCTCACCTAGAAGTTTTACGTGATTTTTGTCTATTAGCTTTTCTCTCACTCACTCACTCACTCACTCACTCACTCACTCCTCCTCTCTCTCTCTCTCTCTCTCTTTCTCTCTCTCTTTCGCCAAACCTTATGGCCATATCATGTTGGAACATCAGTTCCCGTACGATCACCGATATGAAGCAACGTAGCGTTATCATTATCTAGATGGGTGACCACTTGGTAGGGGCTGTAAGCTTGTATGGAATAATGACACGGAAATTAGAGAGCCGAGTTCCAATTCTAGTCGGGTTCCTTAAATTACCTTACGCAAAAAATACCCCGGGGGAATGTATGAATCTTCCTTTTTTCTCTCAGCTATGGGCTAATTAGTAAAACTTGTATCACTAAATCTTTATACAACTCCGCCCCACATAAATAAAATATAAATAAAAATATTTTCCGGCTTTAAATAACCTGCATAGGGTTGATAAGCCGTAGAAAGCGAATGAAACAATGAAGAAAAAAACACACTCTTACATCCCATCGCACGTACACACATATATTTATTCACAGTTTTTTTTATTACATTTTTCGAATACCTAATACTTCTAAATTATTTAAAGTTATTTTTTTATTCTATTATTGTTCCAGTATTTTCGAACGCCTCACTCATTATAAGGAACAAACACCTCACTTTTTATATTTATAAGTAACAGTGGCTTCACATTATAAGTAAGAACGCCTCAATTATTATAAGGAAAGACGCTTCACATTATAAAGAACGAACGCATCATTTATCATAAAACACAGACCCCTCACATTATAAGGAACGAACGCATCACTTATTATAAGGATAAACACCTCACTTATTATAAGGAACAGACACCTCCCGTTATAAGGAATATACGCCTCACTTATAAGGAACAGACGCCTCACATTATAAGGAACGAACGCACACATATATATATATATATATATATATATATATATATATATATATATATATATATACATAAGAAAAATAGACCATTTTAAGGCTCCATTGTAATAGTTTATTTCACCAGAGACCTTTTAAAGTACTTTGAATCTTCACACTTCACTTTCAAAAGGTGAAACGAAAACTGAAATGAAAATTTACACTTTTAACAAGCATTAAATTAACGGATTTTAAACATTTAAATTACTATCAAACTTTAAAATCTGTTTTTTTTTACCTAAATTGCTAAAACTATACCACCCTTCTTCTTCCTCCGTAAACCCTACGTACATCTCCTTTATCTTTACTTCCCCGTTTTTTCTTTTTCTTTCTCTTTTCTCTCCTTCCCTTTCAACATGTCATTTCCGTTCAGTTGACCAATTAAATAGGTCAATGTCTGAAGATTACCCCCTCCTACCTCAATATTAAGTATGATAGAAAGAAATATAAAAATAAACCCTCTCTAAACTCGACCATGTCTCTCACGCCACTCCTCGCTGCCTTCTCTGTTAAATTACATAAACTTAAAACTACCCGTCAAAAGAGTAAATTTTCATTTAATTTTTCGTTTCACCTTTTGAAAGGGAAGTCTGAAGATCCGGTGTACTTTACAAGGCCTCTGGTAAAATAAACTATTACAATGGAGCCTTAAAGTGGTCTGTTTCTCTTTAAATTATTAGCTCTGAATTAACATTGAGCTCACAGGATTTCATCCTCCTTGAGACTACACATACAGATTACCAAGCTGTTCATTACTTAACTATAGAAAATTCGGATTGCCAACACACAAACAGAATGTCTCATATCGAGAATATTCCACATTGAACATGAAGAAAAATTAATTATTTTTAATAATATGTAGAAATCTCCACTTTCACCTGAAGACAGTTTGCGAGACCAGAAACACGTGTCGTGAAATTATGTAAAACAAAGTATAATATTTTTTTCAGCAATAAATCCACATTACAACTAAAAACGTTTGCGGCACCACCCTTCTTTTTAATATACATACTTTTCTCTCGTTGGAACCACTACAACATATTTCTTTTATATATATATATATATATTAAAGCAAAACAGACCACTTAAGGTTGCATTATAATAATTTATTTCACCATCGCCCTTTTAAGGGACGATGGATCATTGGATAACACTTCCAAAAATGAAAGGAAAGATGAAATGAAAATTTCACTTTTGACGGGTAGTATTAAGTTTATGTAATTTAACAAAGAGGGTAGGGAGGAGTGGTGTGAGAGACATGGTCGAGTTTAAATTATTATAATGTTACCTTAAAGTGGTCTGTTTTTCTTTAAATTATTAGCTCTAGATTTACATTGAGCTCTCAGGATTTCATCCTTCTTGGGACTACCCATACGGATTACCAGGTTTTTCGTTACTTAACTATATATATATATATATATATATATAAATAATTTCTTTTTCACTTTCAAGATTAACGGAGTTTTTTTTTATTATAATTTTTTGTTCCAAATAATTCGGATACGTGTGGATTTTTTTAAAAATATTTTTAGTGTACTTTTCTTTACCAGTTTGATATTCGTGCCTGCAATGTCAAATCTTTCTAAAATAAAAAAAAACCCTTTTGATTATTTTATATTTTATCTCACTGTTCTTAAAGAAAAATACTCTCCAGTCGACGCATACATTTAAACTGGTGTCGTTTCTCATTAAGAGTATATCAAGTAAGTTAAAAGTTATATTTTTTGATTGATTTTTCATGTCTAAATTCAGCTGTTGTTTTCATCTTTTTTTTATCAGATTTAAGAATAACCTATTGTATAGATATTATAGCAAGAGTTTATCTATTTTGCAAAAGGACACATTCTCGAGTAACATATTTTGAAATTGTCTGGATTCTAAGATTTCTAAACAAAGCCTGTCAAAAAGAACACCTCTAATCGGAAAATAGATATGGCGACCGACTATATTTTTCTATGTGCAGCATCTCTTCAAGGCGTTGGTGATCATGTCACTCTACAGTTTCTTCTTCTATGTAACGTTTAATAAATTTCGCCTTATTAGTCCAATAGGTTCATAATGGAAGCCATTGTCCAAAACGACCTCAAGTTCACCGTTGACTGGAGCAAAAAGATGGCTTGTTAATTTTAAAACCTCCAAAATTAACTTCTCTCAATTAATCATATTAGAGACCCCTCGCTGCCTTCCAACAGTATGGCTGATGCTAACCTCCAGGAAAGTGATGCCTTCTCGTCTTAACGTTCTTAGCCGACATGAAGTTGAAAGACTATATTGAGTCCATTGCTGGGTAAGCTGCTAAGAAACTCGGTTCACTGTGTCAGGCGAGATAATTTTTCTCTCCAGAATCTATCTTAGATATCTATAAGTCTACCATTCGTCCATACTTAGAATATTTCTGCCACATATAGTCCGGTATCCCTGTTATTTACGTTCAGATCCTTGATAAGTTCCAAAGAATAATCAGCAATATTATTTGTCATGATCTGGAGGCTCGGCTTCAGTCACTTTCCCACCGACGTAATATATTTATTTTTAGGATAAATATATATATATATATATATATATATATATATATATATATATATATATATATATATATATATATATATATTCTTCTATCCCCTGAATACAGGAATCACGACAAGTAGCTGAAGCATTACTTATATTATAAGAGCTACGAAGCTCGGTGTAAGTATTCAGCTATATATTTAGAGATTCTTGATAAAATCCAAGAAGAATCTGCAATGTAATTGGCATCGCTGTTTCAGTCACCATTCCCGCCTCCGTAATGTAGCTTCCCTGCGCCATTTTTATTTTTTTGGACAGTTGTTATATAATTTATCATCCGAAAAGAACAAAAAAAATATTAGATCGCATGAGAAATTGTATTAAAAACTAAATAAAAGCAGCTTGGCTGTCGTATTCAATGAATATATATATATATATATATATATATATATATATATATATATATATATATATATATATATATATATATATATATATATATTTCAATTAAAGGTGCAAATTATAATTTATAAATTCATGAATGATTGATATGATCCCTGTTCATAAATTCCAGTTGCATAAGGTCTTTTAATTTTTACAAGCTTTCGTCTGTTCCTACCAAGAAGCAAAAAGAAGAAAATCTATTTCCATACCTGAGGATGTCTGTAGGAACAGACGAAATCTTGTAAAAAGTAAAAGACTTCAACTGGAATTCGTGAACAGGGATCATATCATTATCTCTCTGAGTTCGGGGTTGATGTATCTTATTTATATTGTTTGCGAAGATGCATTCTCGCCATTTAAATCATTAACCTCTATATTTGTTTTTTTTTGTATGAATGATTCATGAATTTATAATATATATATATATATATATATATATATATATATAATAAAAAAGCTTAAACACTAATATTCCCTGGTCATAATTTATTCCATTGGAATCGTAAATACGACCCATTAATCAGACCTACAAATATATATATATATATATATATATATATATATATATATATATATATATATATATATATATATATATACATCATAAAGAAAAAACAGACCAATTTAAGGCTCCATTGTAATAGTTTATTTCACCTTTTAAAGTAACCTGGAGACTCTTTCAAAAGGTGAAACGAAAAATGAAATGAAAATTTACACTTTTAACAAGCATTAAATTAATTTCTTCGTGGATTACTGTTAAACATTAAAATCTATTTCTCACCTAAATTGCGTTTCTACATAATTTTCTTTCATTTGTATCTATTAGTAAATTTTGTCTTTTCACTATCTCTCCTAATCCCTGTTCTACCATTCATTTATATCAGTTGTTTAGGTCGCCTATGCTTTGCTATCCTCTGGCCTTCAATATGACCTGTAAGTGTCAGATTTTCCTAGCCCTCTTTTCTCAGTATGTACCGTAGAAATTACAACTATTTCCTTCTGATATTAAGTAAATGTGTCCATTTTGTTTCCATTCAATCTAAAACTTCGTCATTGCTTACATGCTCAGTCCATGATATTCTCAGCATCCTTCTGTAGAACCACATATCTGCTACGTTCAAATATTTTCTTCATCTATGATGCGATTCACCAGCATTGACTTCCATGTACGATGACCAATATTACATACATTTTAAGCACTCTTATTTTTTCTAACTTGATTTTCGTGCTCTTTCTTTGCTTAGCTTTTGGAAGGCACCTTTCGCTAAAAGGTTGCTATATTTACAGCAGTAAAAATGTTCATTATGGGAGATATAACGTTTATAGCCACAGTGTAGACATATGAAACAGCACTTCATGGCGACTCAGTTTCGTGCTTCAGTGCGATCTTCAGACCATGTGCCACAATCCAGTGAGTGAACTGGATATGTGGTCGCCCATGATTGTAGATTACTAGGGAAATAAGGTAAAAGAGGAAATCGGGTCCTTTCAACAAGGGTTTCCTCTTGGATTTCCGTTCTTAAATTTGTTTTTCTTTGATCTCTCTTTCTTTAATCTCTGTTCATTTAATCTCCTTTATTCTAATATCCATCCTTTTAATCGATATTATTTTAATCTCCCTTCCTTTAATATCTCTTCTTCTAATCTCCATTCATTTAATCCCTCTTACTTTAATCTCCCTTTCTTTAATCTATGTCCTTTAATATCCCTTCCCTTAATCTCTATGCTTTTAATCTCCTTTTCTTAATCTCCTTTTCTTTAATCTATATTATTTTAATCTCTGTTTTTTTAATCTCCTTCCCTTTACCCTCTCTTCCTTTAATCTCTCTTCGGTTAAACTTTTTCATTTAACCCCCCCCCTTGCTTTAATCAGTTTTACTTTAATCGCTATTCATTTAATCTCTCTACATTTAATCCACTTTCCTTTAATCTCCCTCCCATTAATCTCTCTCTTTATACTCATTTACCTTTTTTGCGCTGTAGACGTCTCACGGTCGTCTTTTCACTATTTCTGTTGTTTTTATGCTTGTATTTTATCAGCTCACCTCAAGCAAGGCTATAAAGCAACTAAGACGCAAGCTTTTACTCAGTGTGAAAGAAAATGAGAAAACGTTAGTGAGAAGAGAGGGCAATAAACGAACAACATTCAGAATTTTCATTTTTGAAGATTTTTTTTAATCTCTCTTCCTTTAATCTCCCCCATCTATCCTCTCTTACTTTAAATTCTCTTTCGTTAATCTTTCTTTCCTTTAATCCTCCTTCCTTTAATCAGTCTTATTTTAATCGTCATTCCTTTAATCTCTCGGTTTAATATATCTTTCTTTAATCTTCATTTCTTTAATATCTCTTCTTCTAATCTCTATTCCTTTAATCTTACTTTAATCTTCCTTCCTTTAATCTACCGTCCTTTAATTTCTCTTTCTTTAATTTCTGTTCATTAATCGCCCTTCTTTTAATATCCCTTCCTTTAATCTATCTTCCGTTAATCTCCCTCCCTTTACTTTCTCTTCTTTTAATCTCTGTTCCATTAATCCTTTTCTTCTTTTAATCCCCCTTCTTTTAACCAAGTCTTATTTTAATCGCCATTCCTTTAATATCTCTTGGTTTAATATATCTTGCTTTAATCTTCCTTTCTTTAATATCCCTTCTTCTAATCCCCATTCCTTTAATCTTACTTTCATCTCACTTCCTTTCTGTTGTTGACAGGAAAGCAAGAAACTAGAAGAGTGGTCCACAGGTAAGAAGTGCGAGAGAAAAAATATTAGAACAGAACTATCTGCAGAGTAAAATGATGGGACCTAGTTGCCACTCTAGTACGAACTTAAAGTCATGAGTTCGAGGTACTAAAGATGAAAACTCGTTAGAAGTACTGTCATGGAAATATTTATAGAAAAGACAGAGGGAAGCCGCGCGAAAAATTGGGAAAATAACTGATACCGAGATGCCAGGTCAGGACCGATAACATTGCAGATTCTTCGTTGGACGCTTTAATTTTGCGCATCATTCGAACTCATAGTCTAGTAAGATAGCATGTGATTTAATATTATTTGAATAATCATTTCCTTTGCTTATCTAGAGCCAATAATGTTAAAATCCTATCAGGGAGACTATATCATCATTTTAAAATCGAATACGCATCGCTATAGCACAGTGATGCTATATAGTAACACATTTAAATTATTTAATTCTGTCTGTCTCGCACGAGTCTTGCGTATCACAGACGACCCCGCGGCAGATGTTGAACGAAAATATTCAATTCGTAGCTGTCATTTCTCAGTTACGATTTCCCAATAGTTATTTCGCAGTCGCCGTTCTATAAGTGAAAATTGCGACAATTATTTCGTTTATATATATATATATATATATATATATATATATATATATATATAATGACAAACACTTAAAAAAACTATGGGCTTTATTTTATTTTATTGAAGCCGATAAAAATGGTTTCAAATCCTCAGACCTGTAAACCAAATGAAGATGGAAAAATTTTACTCTATGTTTAAAAATTGAGAATAGTGGATTACATATAGAGAGTAGTGTAAAGAAAGATATTAAGTATTTTTTTATTAATATATATATATATATATATCTATATGTAAGCAAATATATGGCTATAGATTCAACGTTGAATATAGTCCAATTTTAATTATGTTTTATGATTATGTCCTGAAGATGGTCTACTAGACCGAAACGTCCGACGTTGACATTATATTAACATTAAAGCTGCATAATTGCATATTAGGATTTAGGTTTGTTTTTTCCGTATATTTTTCTTCATATATATATATATATATATATATATATATATATCCGGACCTCAGTCGTATTTTGTATGGAAAAAAAAAAGACGTTAAAATTCCCTTCCTTTCTGCTGCGCGATGATGGCATAGGGATATCTGATCTCTAATCAGTCGAGTTTCGATCCCGGTTTGAAACACTCGGACGTCTAACGACATGATACAGCGAAACTGTCTGTCTGTGGATGACTACATATATATATATATATATATATATATATATATATATATATATATATATATATATATATATAATTAAATTGTCCAGCATATACTATATCATAAAGAAGTAATTATGCAAAGAATTAATTAGCAATGTTAATGTGATTAATGGCGAAATCACTTCACTACAACAATTCATAATAATACAGAACTACTAAATTGAAACAAAATTCTCACTTGAATCATTTAAACAATGATTCTAGCGTTGTATCATTTCAAAATAATATAACCGATAAATAGCATATTTTTATAAACATCTTTTCTGTCTACACTACATTTATTTCATGTTGCCGTTTAAGTGTAAATGGAAATATTACGCCCTGAAGATGACAATTTGAAATCGTCGAAAGTACTCGGCCCAGAACCATTAATTCCATCTGTTCAATAATTCAAATATAAGGATCGGGTTCTCAAGGAATTGAGAGTAAGTTAATGTTTTGTTAACGAAGTGATTTCGCCATTAATCGCATTAACATTAATTCTTTTGCATAAATACTTCTTTATGATATATATATATATATATATATATATATATATATATATATATATATATATATATATATATATAATCATTTCATGTCAAGCAAAGTGATAATGCCAATACAATGCAACAGGTTGCTGTGAGTGTAAAGGGAATTAGGAGATTTAAGTGAAGAGAAAGAGATGGGACAATAAAAGAACAGATTTGTGGAAGAAAGAAAATGGCGGTTTAAGTTCTGTTGAAATTTTGAAAAATTGCACTAACCGAAAGTTCCACAATGGATAATTGCGAGAAAAGAAAGCATTAGAAATTTTAAGTCAATCTTAAAAGCAGTGTCTATTATTTGTAAGAGATATTTATATTGCGTCGATTCTATATTTGAATGAGATGTTCTGGTACATCTAAATCTTTGTCGCTATCCAGACACATCGTAGAATATAATACTTGCAAAATATGATCAGTTAAATTGTATGATAATTTTAATACCGAGTACCCAACGACAGAGTGTAGTGATTTCCACGAATAAAAACAATAATGCGCATAGTGAGTTTGACTAAATGAGGTATATTTTTCACCATATTCTACCATCCATGTGGCATTTCTTGGATCTCTTTGGTAAAGAAGCTTTTCAGTCTTTTGGTAAAAAAAAAATATCATCAGCAGCAGATATATCATCATCCCTGTGATGTTGATTCCCAGATGTTTTTTTTTATCCTTTTGGGGAAATGGTGATAGACAAATCTGGCCAAATCAGTAGAATAAGGAAGGTGATGAACTGGTTCAAAAACACAGCCACGCCCAACAGTCAAGGACCTATGTGCTGGAGTATTGTCCTGATGAAACAAAACACATTTCGTCAGTTTTCCCGCGCGTTTGGTTTTGTCAGGCTTTCGTAATTGCCTCAGAAAGATAGCATATTGTTCCACATTCAGTAAATAAAAACAATGCATCCGAAAGAAGCGAGGCCATCACCTTCCAGGCAGGTGAAACGACCTTGGCTTGCTTTGGAGCAGATGAGAAGTGTTTCCACTTCAAGTATATATATATATATATATATATATATATATATATATATATATATATATATATATATAAAAAAGTCTCATCGGTTATAAAAGGTTCAAGGAAACCAACAAGACCTACCTCTAACAGTGTTTGATTTTCGCGTTATGTGATCAGATTGGTGCGCTTTTGGTCAGGTGTCAGAAGACGTGACGCCCACCGAGAAAAAAACTGTCGTCGTACCAAGGGTATTGTGCAGAACATTCTCAACTCTCTCAGTGTTGAAACAGTTAGATGTCAGTTTACCTGAAAAGAAATAATGCAGTTATTAATAAAAAGAATTGAAAATAATGCATGCAAAGTTTCACAGCTCTAACATCTCTCCTTCATAGCCTAATAACTTTTCAGCCCACTCTCCTCACTGGAAAGAAACAAGGCGGTTATTAACAAGTAGAGTTGAAATTAATGCATGCAATATATCACAGCACTAGCATCTCTCCTTCAGAGTCAAAAATCAAATCGTTTTCAATTCAGAGCGTATGGTATGTCTGGTAATTCAACTCGTAGATTTAGAAGTGAAAAAAATGGGTTCATGCCTTTGCAGACGGGCAATAGAGTGAAATGAAAGAAAATTCAAGAGGAATTTGAATTTCACATTGTGTATCGATATACTACCTGCTGTCTGCAGATTCACATCGTGGAGAGGAGGAGATGCGGCGGCCGATGGAAACGTCACGTTTACGGTTAAAGGCTTCTCTCTTTCTTTCTCTCTCTCTCTCTCTCTCTCTCTCTCTCTCTCTCTCTCTCTCTCAAACACACACACTATCTTTCTCTCTCACACACACACACAATCTCTCTCTTTGTGTCACTGCATCTCCCTCTCGCTCTCTCTCTCTCTCTCTCTTACACATATTCTCTCCCTTTGTGTTTCTGTGTCACCCTCTCTCTCTCTCTCTTACACTCTCTCTCCCTTGCACACATAAAAACTCTCTATCTTTGTATCTCCCTCTCTCTTAGACACATACACTCTCATACACACACACACTCTTTCTCTTTGTATCTCTGTATCTCCCTCTATTACATACAGACACTGTCTCTCTCTCTCACACATATACTCTCTCTTTGTGTCTCTGTATCTCTCTCACACACACCCTCTTTCTAAAACACACAGATATTCTCTCTCTCTCTCTCTTTGTGTTTCTGTATCTCCCTCTCTCATTCTCTCTCTCTCTCTCACACACACACACTCACTCACTCTCTTTCTCTCTGTGTCTCTCTATACCCCTCTCTCACACACAGACACACTCTCACTCCCTCTTCAAGTGTTTGGTTATCAAAACAAGATAAATTAGTAATAAGCATCAAAGATTAATGAGATGCTCATGATTATTTTAACGACGATCACATTGAAAGACTATCTTATTATATTCTTCTTTTCTTCAACACAGGTTCCGACCCCAGTCTTCCATCTCCAAGTCATAAATCTATGCTGTTGAATTTATTTTTATGGTCACATTCATCGCTTATTTTAATAGGATCCTCCGAGGCGCAATTATCCCCGACACAAAGACAATCATTCACAATTTCCTTAATGTCTTCATCCATCATTCCTGCTATTTCAGTGGTTTATATATTGTTAGGATAGTAATCCGACGGCAAAACGATATACAACGTACAAGATTCGTTTATCTGAATGTCAAGCCACTGCAGAAAGTGAATATAGTTTACTCTAGCGAGGAATACATATTAGTCGAAGACTTGATATACAATATAGAAACAAGTGTCTAAAAGGATAGGCGACGAGTTGGTATACAATATAAATCAAATCTATTCATGATACGAGTGCTGTTGGTACTGTAACTAGCAGTCGGGTCATCGGAGATAGACATCCTTGGCCTTGCTCATGAGAAGTGTGGCTAGACCCCTAGCAGTAGTAAATGCAAAACCAGCCAATGGGCGCATGAACTTTGTTCTAGGATCATCGTCCAATTTAGTACAATGAAGTAGATAAGTCTCTATGAATATATAAACAGTCAATGCAGGGTTAAGGCACCATTTTATTGAAGCACAGGTCCCCGTACGATCACCGAAGTTAAGCAACGTCGAACCTGTTCAGTACCTACAGGGGCTACCGCTTCGGAGTACCAGGTGCTGTAAGCTTTGATGTATGGGTCGTGAAATAGCAGGCCATTCCATAAGTTCTGTTCGAATTTTGAATAAAGAAAATAGGTGATCAAATGTTACAGTTAATTACAGATTCAATCAACAATGTATTTTCCCTGATTATCTATGACTTCTTTCCATCTATTAACAACCTTACTAATTCTATTACTGTAAAATTATATTGGCTTTGATTCGAAGAACTCACAAATGTCAGTTTTAACCTCTTCCTGTATTACAAAAGCTGTTTCTTCCAAATGATTCTGTAAGCTACGAAACAAATGGTAGTCTGAAGGAGCAAGATCGAGAGAATAAGGTGGGTGAGGAATTTACTCCCAACCAAGTTCTTCGATCTTTTGTGACGTGAATCTTGCTGTGTGGGGTTGAGCATTGTCCTGATGAAACATCACCTCTTTTCGATTCACTTCAGGTCTATTTTTCCTCAAAGCTTGGTACAAACGCTCTAATTGCTGACAGTATATTTGAGCATTAATTTGTCCATGAAGTTCCCTTCTCGGCTGTGGCTGGGCTACTTCCCCTTTACCAAGCCACTGTCTACGACGCTTAACATTTCGATAAAAGATCTATTTTTCGTCGCCAGTCACAAGTCTATCCAAAAAAGGTGAAACAAGTTGGCGAGAATGGAGAGAAGAGCAGATGTGAACTCGGGATTTGAGGTTGTTTTCAGACAATTCATGAGGCACCCATTTTCCAAGTTTAGGAATTTTTCCAAGTTGTTGAAGATGGCGATGAACAGTTGTATGGTTTGAACTGAGAACCACTGCCAATTCCTCAACTAATAAAGCAGGATTTTCTTAAGGGCTGCTTCAAGAAGCTTTTCATCAAACTCAACTGGACGTCCGGTTCGATCTTAAAATTCGGACATAACTTATGGGATAACCTGATAGATAAGTATACGGCCATGTCACGTTGAAACACCGGTTCCCATATGAAGTTAAGCAATTTCGTATCTGATGAGTAGCTTGATGAGTGACCGCTTGTGAATACCAAGAGCTCTAAGCTTGGATGCGTGGGTGGTGCAATGAATAATGGCTCGGAATCGTTAATTAGATCCAATTTGGATCCCTAATATTCGTTTATGTGCAAATACCTTTGGTAAAAGTATGAATTCAACTCCTCTCCCCCAGCTATGGGTTAATTAGTAAGACTAAAACTATTATTATCGCCAGATAATTAAATAGAATTGCGTAAAAGATTTAGATTTCGGCATTATATAACTCATACAGGTTGATATGCAGATAAACACAAACAACGAACCAACAGCCACTACAGCGAAAGGCTTCCTAGAGTGAAGTCAAAGATCGGGAGGATGATTCCCAGTGATGGTATCAGTGGTCACGTCTCACGACCAAGCCGAGCTTTCAAGTTGGAGCACATCGGATGTGATTTGACCGGGAAAGAGGTGGGCTATGCTAGATCTACACGTTAAGCATAGATGAGTACCTCTTCGGTCATTAACCCAGATATGTGGAGGGAACTGGTCAGGTGCTCACCGAACCTAAGCCGCACCCGTTCAGGAGACTGATGACAATGCCGGCAGGTAAGGCGGTCATCCTGATATACGGTGTTATGTGCGATACATAATATCCACACCGAGCGTACTTTATGTGTACATAATATCCACACCGAATGTATCTGATGTGTACATAATATCCACACCGAGCGTACTTTATGCGTATTAATATCCACACCGAATGTATCTGATATGTACTTAATATCCACACCGAATGTATCTGATGTGTACCTAATATCCACACCGAATGTATCTGATGTGTACATAGTATCCACACCGAATGTATCTGATGTGTACATAATATCCACACCGAGGATATTTGATGTGTAAATACTATCCCCACCGAGTGTATCTGATGTGTACATAATATCCACACCGAATTTATCTTATGTGTACATAATATCCACACCGAGCGTACTTTATGTGTACATAATATCCACACCGAATGTATCTGATATGTACTTAATATCCACACCGAATGTATTTGATGTGTACCTAATATCCACACCGAATGTATCTGATGTGTACATAATATCCACACCGAGGATATTTGATGTGTAAATACTATCCACACCAAGGGTATCTTATGTGTACATAATATCCACACAGAGTGTATCTGATGTGTATATTCACAATGAGGATAACTGATGTGTACATAATATCCACACCGAGTGTATCTGATGTGTACATAATATCCACACCTACGGTATCTTATGTGTACACAATATACACACCGAATGTATCTGATGTGTACATGATATCCACACCGAGGATATTTGATGTGTACATAATATCCATACAAAAGGTATCTTATGTGTACATAATATCCTCATCGAATGTATCTGATATGTACATAAAATCCACATGGTGTGTATCTGATGTGTACACAATATGAATACACCAACTAAAATTACCGTGGGGGATATACCTATGCGACCAAAATGCTGTCTAAGTTAGCATAATATATTTGCATTGTTTCTTTTTATTTATTTTCTATTTCATATCAGTGAGTTTTCTTCTGTCTCGATCAACAGCGATATCCGATTTAAAATTTCAGGATGAAGATTGCTATAGGAAGAACTTTTGTTTAATGGCTACAATGATAAAAATCGATCGAAAACTAGTGGGAATCGTGCTTTGCCTGGAATGAAATGTCTCATCCAATCAAGCAGAAGTTTTAAGCACAAAATAAAACAAAGTGAAGAGTAAATGCAAAATCGACATCAACAAAAAACAAAAAAAAACAAAATGGTGGCTGAATTTGTGACAGTCACTGCCAGGAAATTCATAGCAACAACAACAGTGAAAAGCTAAATTACTCTGAATACTTTCGTGATGTTCATTAATCTTTATTAAAACATATACATATATATTGACACGTAAGCACCTGGCATACAAATTCAACTTAAACAATTAAAATGACGCATATAAAATGTTGCTAGTATGTTTATTTATTGAAGCAATTTTACAATCGAAAATACGTTTCGGCTTTACATAACACACAAAGGGTTGATAAACCGTAAAAAATCAAGATCAGTATTTAATGAGCGAGATTTTAAGATAGAGTGAAGTAAGAGAATAGTATGTGGATTAATATATTTTTGGAGATAGACATTACTCGTCCTAATGTTGTCTATATTTGTAATATATTTATTAAACAAATTTAAAATTTTTAATGTTTTTAAAAGTTTTAACTTTATTAGGTAAGGAATATTTATTTACTAATAGCTAAGCCAATACAAGATCCATAAACATATACATTAATATACCTATATATTGACACATAAACACCTGACATACTGGTGGTATGCTTACTTACCAAAGCAATGTTACAATCGAAAATAGGTTACGGCTTAAAATAATACACCAAGGATTGATAAGCCATAAAAAATTAATCAATCAAAACTGTTTACGAACGTGTCTAATTTTGCAAATATTACCTGAAAGCGATGCATCAAATAAATGCGGTTTTATCTTTTCCATCTAATAACATATGTCTTGTCTTAATATCCTTCCCAACATAATGGATTATATTTTATATTCAGCTTTATATCATATATTTTGTTTATAATGATACTTAACCCGTAGCTGTTTGAACATTTTTTTTGTAAATTAGAATTTATTCGACATTTCACAAGCCAAGACATTTGTTGGAAATGGAAAAATTTTGTTTATTTTACATTTTATAAGACACTGGGCCCTATTCATAAAACAAATACAGTTCCCTAGATTATTAAAGAATTAAAGAATTATCAGTACTTATGTTTGTTTTTCTTTACAAATACCGATCCTTACGGCTACATCATGTTGAAACACATTTACCCGTACGATCACCAAAGTTAAGCAACATAGATTATGGTCAGTACATAGATGCCCATGTATTCGATACCAGAAGATTCTCAGGACTATCAGGAAATAAAACGTTCCGGATTTCTCTGCATACCGCCCTTAGGCTTTTTCGAGGTGAAGCCCAACCACAGTCCCAGACCTGGCATCTGACCGAAATTATGAAACGTCCAACCTGATCACTACCTAGATGGCTGACCGCTTGGGAATACCAGATAGTGTAAGCTTCGATGTGCGGGTGGTGTGATGGATAATGGCTCAGAATCTTTAATCGGAGAGCAGAGTTCTAATTCCAGTTCGGTTCTTGGAAAAGACATGCATCCTTTCTTCACCCATCATCTAGGGGTTAATTAGTAAGACTTGCATCTCTAAATCATTATTATCTCCAAAAAAAAAAA
This sequence comes from Acanthosepion pharaonis, assembly GCA_903632075.3. Classification (NCBI taxonomy): domain Eukaryota; kingdom Metazoa; phylum Mollusca; class Cephalopoda; order Sepiida; family Sepiidae; genus Acanthosepion; species Acanthosepion pharaonis. The sequence continues at coordinate 952,295 of CAHIKZ030005580.1, read as the reverse complement.
AATTCTTAGAATCTAAAAATGTTTTCTGGCTTTAAATAACCTGGAAAGAGTTTATAAGCTTGAAACTGTGCTTACGTCATTGATATTTGCATACTATTCTGAAATGAGAAAAAAAAGGCAGTATTAGTAGTATGCTGTTTCAAACTTAAAAAATAGTAAATTACAGATAACTCTTTAAGATGTCTGAGACTGATTTAAATCAATTTATATCATGAACTGAACCATCTTCTCAGATTATAAAAATAGGCCAATATTTTTCGATTATGTCAGGTGCCGTGGCCTGAAAAAGATATGATCAATGCTAATCGATAAGAATTATTTCCCTACCGAAAATTTCCCTATTTTTTTATGAGTTTACCAATAGTGATTCCGGGAATATATAGATCCAGATGTTCATTAAGGATACGTGTGCGAAATCGAATGCAAGAGGTGTGACGTATAAATAAAACCCTGCCTGCTGATTCCGCAATCGATGCTGATAACCCAGACACTGAACGCACATTTTATATGTTAGCACAATAACATCTACCGTTGGCTTTTAAAGAATTATATTACGCCGTCGACGAGGAAATTGAAATCAATTTAAATTCAATAAATTAATGTGTAGATCATTGCAACTTTCCCGCCTCTCAACAGTATATCATCGGGTCAGCCGATTTCGGTTACATTCCTACCTGTTTTATACATTTCCCCCGAAGGAAATCAGTTACACTGGTTCCAAATTAAAGGTATATTTAATTATGATTATTAACAAAATAACGGTAAGGATATTTTGTGCAGTGACATTGTCTTCTTCAAATATTTCTCTCTGTTGTTTTTGTTGCCTAACAGAACTATTTATGCATAAGTGAGTTAGCTGCTACTGTTTCTGTTTGTCGCCCATTTTTATTCGGCTACATTGCCAAAATTTTACTCACTTATACCCACCATTAAACAATAAAGTTTGTATAGACATATTTCGATGAAATCTGACTTTCATTTCCACAAAGAAATATTTCTATTCCACAACAAATTTCTGTCTGCTTCCTGGAAATTTAATTTTAATAGCCGTATATTATTTTCTTTACCGACAACAAAGTCCGCTGTGACATGGCTGTCACGAAATGCCATGCCTAGAAATTAATATGTTAACAACACTAAGTCACTAATAAGATACCAATTTTGGTAGTTTTTGTTTAGAGGCATTTCATCATCTATTTTTTATTTAATGCCGAAATCTATATATTTTGTAAGCACTTTCATTTTTTGGAAATAATATTAGTTTTAGTGATATAAGTTTTACAAATTAATCCATAGCTGGGGAATAAGTGGATTCATACTTTTTCTAATGGTATTTTGTTTTTATTCACACACCCCACAAGGTCAGGTTGCGACACAAGGTCGCTTTAATGTGGGGAAACCGACCGCGTACACCCGGGCTAGGAACAAAAATTGCCCGTGCCTAAGCAAACCGTCGGCTGTGCTGGCCTCGGTACGAGCACCGATCCCTCTCTCTGATGCAATGAGAGGGCTCGGCCTCGAGTAGCTGTTCCCAAGGGCTGGGCACCTCTGAGCACAATTTTCCTCAGTTGCAACTCTGTCTTTGAATGAGCCCCTCCTGAGCCCACTATGCTCAAAGACAGAGACGCAACTGAGAGATGATAAGTAAACGTGTTGCAAACTACTCGAGAGCAATTTACAAAACTAATGGTACCTGCGCGTAAGTGAACTCAACTGGAATTTGAACTCGGCTCTCCGATTTAATATTCCGAGTCATCACCCATTACACAAGCCGCACATCTAACACTACAAAATCTGGTATTCTCAATCGGTCACGCATCTAAGTGATGACAAACTTAGACAGCTTTTTACGCTATTTACCTGCCTCCAAACGAGGTAGGAGATGGCACAAGGCCAAATTTCTGTGGGGATATCCGAGCCCGTGGACTCGGAAAAATTGCGCTATTTAGAAAATTATTAAAAGATCAAAATCTAATTGCACAACGAATAAACCTGAGTTCGTATAGTTTTCTTTACATAGACACTATTATTTTATCGGAATAAGCTGCACAATTATGTTGAAAGTGTAGAAAATGTACACAGTTTTAAAATAAATCGATGAATTCCGTTAGAGTTTTGCGACGAGTGGACTCTGTCATCAATCGTGAGAGCTATCAAAAGAATATAAAAACCAAAACAAAATAACATAACTCCATTTAACTACTCCCCTCAAATTCGGCCATGCTGCAGAAAAAGACGGAATATAATTCGTTTGCCTATGTGATATTTTTTTAGACCAATGAAGACTTTGCATTCACAGAGATTTTCCGGCAAGCCAAGAAAAAAACGGAAATAAATTCGGGAGCCGATGTGAAATTACTTTTGGAAGAATAAAAACCATGCCTTCACAGAAGTTAGACGTTGAACCAAAAAAAGAAAGAAAAGAAAATAGCAAGCCTATGCGAATTCATTTATATATATATATATATATATATATATATATAAAATGAGGATAAAAAGAGTGTCTGAAAACTTGTTAAAGGTTTCGTTTCTGTTCAGGCGCCCAGCGTTCAATTTCTTGCCAGTGTCAAATTACTCACCATTTATATAAATCGACTTAACCATGAACGGGGCACTTCTAAGAATTTTCTTTAAAAATCCAAGATAAGTATTTCAAAATCTGTCTCTTTGTTTTTTTGAACGGATGCAACCGTATATCTAAACACTCTTAGATTTGTCATAAATATTTTTGAATATTATTTTGTGTCAGGCATTTAATTTGTTGTATTAACATTTCCTCTTTCTTTGAAACTACAGACTTTAAAACTTTCAGATGTATTTTCCTGAAACGAGCTACTGATCCAAATTCAGGCGTACAAATACTGAAATAAATTCCTCATGTTGTTTTGTTAAAATTACCCGTGTATTACTTCGTCATTATCAGCGTCCATTAACATTGGCGTGGGTAAATCAACTGTTCATTTTAACCCCCTAAATCCTACGAAACTGTAAAGGGTTTCCTTTAGTTTTTGATGAGCAAATTAGGACAGTTTTTACCTCGTTGACAACCAACAAAAAATAATTAAAAAAACTACCATATTAATTTATTTTTTGAAATTCCTTTGAAAAGAATATGTTGTTATCAATGAAGGTTTTTCGTGCTAGTACTCTTGAAGAAAATGCTGCTAAAGTTATTATTTTCCTAAACTCGGAAGTCATATCGCCAACTAGTGGCTTTGGTTCCATCATAATGTACATAGTATTATTTCCAAATGATATATATAGTGATTTTCCAAGTGTAGCTTAGATGTGGCACAAGTCCGAAATTATGGTGCAACCAGTGAGGAACTCGCTACTCAGTCGTAATTTTTCTAGCGAGACAAATTTGCTAATTCATTACACCCGCCTCGAGGTGACCTCCAAATTACATATATATATATATATATATATATATATATATATATATATATATATATATATATATATATATATATATAGTCGACTCTCCCGTCGAATTCAAGCAGATCGGTTTCCGGGAAACCGACAGCAGCACATGAGATTTGATTATAGTGGTGAAGGTTTCGTGCAGGACCATCCACACTTTTTGAAGGGACGAATACAGAGACCTGATGCACCAAGTACCACAAGGTTCTTCTAGACCAGCTGCCATCCAAGACCATAGAACCCAGTTTGTCCTGCTATTTTACCTATAGCTGGAGGGAGAAGAAAAGGATTCATACCTTTCCCAAGAGTATTAGCACGTAAGTGAATGTAATGGATTCGACTGGAACTCAAACTCGGTTCTGCGATTCCTCAATCCAAGCCGCTATCCATTACTCCGCCGTGCTATATATATATTACCTGTGTTTTTTGGACTACGCAAAGGCGTTCGATAGAATACGCCACAAAGATCTGTCGGAACTGCTCAGCTCCCTTGATATATTTGGGAAAGATGTAAGAATAATCAGGAACCTATCCTGACAGCAAACCGCCTGCATACAGACAGAAAATGAGTTCAGCAGATATACAAAAATACAAAGGGATGTAAGACAAGGATGTGTCTTCTCGCTGGATTTAATTCAACCTATGCCTCGAGGTGATTATGAGAGAAAACTAAAAGTCTTACCAGAATTCATTAATGGTGATCACAATCTTAACAACATAAGATATACACATGTAAATGTGTTGATAGCACATACGAAAGATAACCACGAAAACTCCTACATATGGTAAGGAAGGTGTTATAGAGTAGTTTTCACAGTGGAGGCTTGTATTTCCCTAAGTCAGTCCTAAATTAGAACTTGCAATAAGAGTAAATGATGCAGCAATCTAGTTGTGATGGTTGATACTTCAATGTCCGACATCGACTGACTCACTCAACACCACTGAGCCCAACTGGCCATGGCTACTACTGCTTATTATCTGTGGGAGAGTCTATTACTATAGAATAGGTGATGTACTGGTATAACAGAAGGAAAGCGAGAAGAAAGGATTAAACATCGACTGCAAGAAGACAGAATGCATCCTTGTTAGTAAATGGATGTGCCCAAAGTTCGAATTGCAAATCGGAGGCACTGAATTCAAACGAGCAGAAAAGAAATTAATATCTAGGAAGTGTTTTAACAAAGGAAAAAAGTGTGGCACTAAAATCCGAAGGCGTATTGGAATCGTCAAAAATGCCTTCCAAAAGCTAAGCAGACATGAGGCTTACACATTTTGATAGGATAAGGTTTATTTTTAGTTAACTTACACAGTTTTCCAAAACTTATTTATTTTATCTTATTATGGCTCTTGATTCACTAGTACACAACGATTACAAAAAACTGAAAATGAAAAGAAGACTGAGAATAAGGAGGATTGGGTTGCAACAACACCTCTCCAATGGACGCGGTTCCGGGCGATCCTCTTCAGATCGGTCCATGTCTTATGAGGATGGATTGACCACACACTCCGCAAGGTTGCTTCTAGTTTCACCAGGCAGGCTTGCGGAGTCTGTGGCAAAGCTTACGGAGTGGGAAACGAAATACGAGTTGGACAAAACAAACTTGACGCAGAAGTGTTTTCCAAAAGACGTGATTTGAATTGTTAGCATTTAAAGCTATTTCGTAGTTAACCAGTTCTCATCTATGGTTTTACATATGACTCGACTTTTCTGTTTTTCTCATGAACAAACTGAAGAGGTATACAATCATGCTTTGCGGATCTTGGGAGTATTATGGCTGTGATTTTCTTCAGGTATATATTTTTAATAATTTCACGCCAGGCAACATGATGAAGCCATTAAGACGTAAGAAGTATTGACAGTGAAAGAAAAGTGGAAAAATTGAATGAGGCAAAAGGATAATAAAAGAACAAGTTCCAGTAAGGAAAATGATGACCATTGACGTTGCATTTAAATGTTTAAAGATCGCATTCGATAGGAAAACAATAAAACGGAAGAGATTTCTAAAGACGAGAAGAGCGAGAGAAGAAACTATTAGAATAGAACTTACGGTTACACCTAGCTATTTCAATATTAAAATGACGAAACCTAACTGGCAATCTAGTACTGCGCTTAATTTCATTAAATCGATATACCGAAGAAGAAAGTGGTGCCCTTTTTCTCACAGAGGGTTCCAAACTGACCCTAGTATACTTTGTTGACAAAATAAAAACAAACAAAAAAAAACGCTCATGCGCAAAATTAAAAATACAAAATGATACTCCGTGTATATGCTTTCTTTTTTAATATTATTATTATAAGGCTCTGTGGCCTATTTTGAGCTCTACATGGTTTAATATCTTCCTTTGGATTATCCTTACCAGTCATAAATTGGTAATATTCGTATATATATATATATATATATATATATATATATATATATATATATATATATATGATAAAATATAGTTTTAAAGCTGGCTATATTTATAGATTAAAGTGTTTAATGTCTGATACAGAGTGTGTGTAAGTATAAAATATCAATATAAAGTCGGCATTGAAGTCAGCACCAAGAGTAGACAGTGTGTTTCATGCTAAACGTAATCGTCAGGCCATGACGATCGAGCATAGCATGAAATAGACTTTCGCCTCTTGGTGTTGACTTCAATTCCCACTTTTACATATATATATATATGAAGAAATATAGTTTTAATATGTGCTATATTTAATGAAATTAAAATATAAATGTGGACATTAAAGTCAACACTCAGAGGCAACACACTGTTTCATTCTGGACGCAATCGTCAGGCCGCCGATTGACGATTGGCCGCCGTGGCTTGACGATTGCGTCCAGCATGAAACAGCCTGTCGCCTCTGAGTGTTGATATCAATGTTTACTTATATATATATATCAGGAAATATTTTTTTATGGAATAGGAGACATATTGTTTCATCACTAAAATCAAGATATATTTTCTCGATTCGTAAGACAAAAAAGATTTACAAAAAAGTGTTACTCTTTTGATTGCCACCAGTCACAACTTTACAAACGTTTTAGTTAATCCGTTCGTTTGACTGTGTAATTGTATATTGATTAACCAGCGCCTGTTCGTCTGCCTTGTCAAAGTGTATTAAAGATTTCATATATATACTTAAGAAACTTGAAACATCAGAGAAATTGATGTGTAGAGATAGAACAGATTAGAATAAGACTTAAGCTCTTCACTGACGAAGATTGAATTTAAAAAAAAAATAAGAAAGCTGTTTACGAATTTTCTTTTTTTTTTCCTTTTGACTTGTATTTGTTTTGCAATGAGATTTTCATTACGAAGTCAAGGAAACTTTTTGACTGAGCGGTTACGTCATTGATTAATCAAAACTCAATCCCTTGCGTAGGAAGATCCATTAAACCGTAGGCTGACACGTAGTTATATGATAGTCATTTAATGCGAAATCTTCGGTGCGGAGGTTACACGTGTACGTGAAAATAATAAGAAAATCAAGCACTACCAAAAGAAAAATGTTTGAAAGAAAACCCACGTCAGTACTAGAAAGATCAATAGCTATTAGGTTGGTGCAAAAATAATGACGTAATAATGTCGTTTTTTGACGTATTTTTAACGTCAAAAACGACATTATTACGTCATTATTTTTGCACCAACCTAATATTAGTTTGGTTTGGTTTATATTCTTTTACAGTATATCAACCTCAATGAGTTATTTAATGCCGACAATATTTTTTAGGATAGGTTCTTATAAATGGAAGATGTATTCTTTCTAAAAATTCAGATGTTGACCAGGTTACATTGACGGATTTTTGTAAATAGGTTTTTTGTCAAGAGTCAAATTTATTGCAGGTAATCTTTTTACTCAAAAATTTATTGCTGGTATTTATACTATAAAAATCTGTTTTCATAGTTTTAATATGTTTTGATCCCATTTTGGCCATAACTGGGACCGGGTGCTGTTACCCTGAGTCAGGGTGGACCTGAGAACAACACCAATTAAGACGTGGTTTCACGTACCTCAAAACCTCATGATCAGAGACTTTGCTGACGGATGAAGTGTACCGTCATACCCAGGACGGAATAACATTTAGTGGATTAAGAGAAGGAGAATTTCATGAAAAAATACTTTTAAGATAAAGATTTTCTAAATTTCAACCAATAGCATCTGTTTGGGAGAGGAATTTTGAATGTTTCATGTATAGAAACAGATAAACTTACAGATAAACTTACAGTTGTCACTGAATGAAAAGAGAACAAAAGAAAAATATCACAAAAAAACTAGAACAGGAAAAGATGTAGCTGTTAACCTTCTTGATAGCTACGAGCAAAGTTTTTGAAAGGAAACGTCCATTAAACATAAAAGCCTTGGAAAATTTTAATTTCAGGAAAAATATTTTAGAACTTCAACCCAGCCGTAACACTATCTATGTGTTCTCTGTATCGAAAATTTAGATTTTTAGAAAATCTAAGTTTGACTTAATTGGTTGTCTTATTTAAGAACACATATTAAAAAAAAACTTAAAAAAAAAACCTTTTACTTCAATCATATGTCTTCTTAAACAAGACAACCTTTGAAGATCATCTTAAAGGCGACAGTCCTTAAAGATAATGCTATGTCATTGTTATTCTTAAACAAGACAATCTTTTAAAACAATTGAAGATCATCTTAAAGGCGACAGTCCTTAAAGATAATGCTATGTCATTGTTATTCTAAAACAAGACAACCTTTTAAAACAATTGAGGATCATCTTAAAGGCGACAGTCCTTTAAGATAATGCTATGTCATTGTTATTCTTAAACAAGACAATCTTTTAAAACAATTGAAGATCATCTTAAAGGCGACAGTCCTTAAAGATAATGCTATGTCATTGTTATTCTAAAACAAGACAACCTTTTAAAACAATTGAGGATCATCTTAAAGGCGACAGTCCTTTAAGATAATGCTATGTCATTGTTATTCTTAAACAAGACAACCTTTTAAAACAATTGAAGATCATCTTAAAGGCGACAGTCCTTCAAGATAATGCTATGTCATTGTTATTCTTAAACTAGACAACCTTTTAAAACAATTGAAGATCATCTTAAAGGCGACAGTCCTTTAAGATAATGCTATGTCATTGTTATTCTTAAACAAGACAACATTTTAAAACAATTGAAGATCATCTTAAAGGCGACAGTCCTTAAAGATAATGCTATGTCATTGTTATTCTAAAACAAGACAACCTTTTAAAACAATTGAGGATCATCTTAAAGGCGACAGTCCTTTAAGATAATGCTATGTCATTGTTATTCTTAAACAAGACAATCTTTTAAAACAATTGAAGATCATCTTAAAGGCGACAGTCCTTAAAGATAATGCTATGTCATTGTTATTCTAAAACAAGACAACCTTTTAAAACAATTGAGGATCATCTTAAAAGGCGACAGTCCTTTAAGATAATGCTATGTCATTGTTATTCTTAAACAAGACAACCTTTTAAAACAATTGAAGATCATCTTAAAGGCGACAGTCCTTCAAGATAATGCTATGTCATTGTTATTCTTAAACTAGACAACCTTTTAAAACAATTGAAGATCATCTTAAAGGCGACAGTCCTTTAAGATAATGCTATGTCATTTTTATTCTTAAACAAGACAACATTTTAAAACAATTGAAGATCATCTTAAAGGCGACAGTCCTTTAAGATAATGCTATGTCTTCTTAATTAAGAGAATTCATTAAGACAATCTTATTAAATTCGTTCAATACAAGCATCAGTCTTCTAAAAGACGACAATTCTGGCTGATTCTGGCGTTACAATATTTTCCTATTCTCCTGATTTAATTATCATCTCTCCCCCCACTCAATATGAAAAAAATACTACGTTTGAAATCAGCATCGTACTGATAATGACATCTTATTTGTTGTTGATGACTTTTTTGAACAGTCAGATATCAGTTTACCTGGAAAGAATCAATGCAGTTATTAATAAGAAGAGTTGAAATTAATATATGCAAGATTTCACGGTTCTAGTATGCATCATTCCTTCATAGACACCCTATGATATTTTCGCTCGCCCACGAATATACATTTAATTGATGTTTTCTTTTCAATTATTTTCAAAAGTGATTTTGCCATTAAGCATTTGAGCGAATTTTATACGTTTAACACGCGCTTGAAAGGATGGCATTGTAATCTTAAGCCATTCCAGAAAAGACCGTTTTCAATTATCTGCAGCTTAAATCTGCTCCAGGAACGCGGCTCTGAACTGCAAGAAACTGTGAATCCGTTGTAATCATATTGGGGAAGAACAACAAGATTTTAGATTAAATGAAGCAAAGGACTCTTCCAGTGGAAACATGCAAATCGACATTATTCACCGAGCATTATTTACTCCTGCTGCTCAAGAGAGATTTCTCCAAGGTTGTTTTTTTTTAACAGAAACATAATCTATTTCTAGCTCAGAAATTGTTGAAAATACGTGCTCAAGGCGAGGAAAGTGTACAGATTTCAGCTTGTTGTAGTTTACTGTCTATTAAGGGTCTACTTATATTTACGTAATCTAACACCTTCGAAATATTTAAATGGTGAAATTGTACAAGAAATAATAATTTTCTATTTCATAATACTACCGAGTATGCACTTCAGATTAAGATTATAATTTTTACGATAAAAAAATGCCGAGAATACCATGGACCGAATATGTGAGCAACGATGAAGAATTAAAGGAAATTTAAAACTAAAATAACACTTATACTTAACATTAGAAAGAGACAGTTTCTAGGGCGCATAAGGAAGAAAGAATGATTGTAAATTTTGATACTCATAAGACAAATTGAAGGACAGAGGAAAATAATATATAACCTTCCTAGAGAGCTTAAGTAAATGGATGGCGGAACAAGGTTTAGAATTGATAACAAAAACATAACTTTTATTCTAAGAGCTACGAAAGACAGGAAATTGTGGATAGCCATAATCATCCAGATCCTGAAAGAGAACTATCCATATAAGAACAATAGGGGACGTGTCCCTATGGAAAGAAAAACAATTATGTACATAAAAAGCACTTTCATAAAATTTAAGAAAACACTGGTTGCTGGACGATCACTGAGGTTAAGCATGTCAAGCTCGGTCTGTACTTAGATGTACTAGACCGCTTGGTTACATCGGGTACTGTAAGCAACCTCCAATATGAATTACGTTTTAACTTTAAATAAGTCACAAATGGTATTATAAACCGTCAAAAAATATCTAAATGAATTGTAAGAAATCAACAAATCTATTCATTATCTGAAGTGCTTAATCGATATTCATATAAACTGCGTCTAGAATTATATGCAAATGAAGTATTGTCAAATATTTTATGTAAAATTCATAGATATGTGTCATCCAATGAAATAATTTGTACTATTATGTATAGCGAGTAAGCATGAAAGCAATTAAGTCCCAATTGTCAATTTCAGATAGATATTTAGTATTTTTTCAGTAATTATAGCAATTTGCAGTGTCAAGAGATTATTTGCAAGAACTAGAATTTAGTATTATGGCTCGTAAAAAAGAACTAACAATCAATGAAAAGAACTATATAATCAAAGAAATTAGCAAAAGAAAGTCTTCACTTCAAATCTCTAAGGATTTGAAAAGGGATCGTCGTACAATCAAGAAAATATGTCAAATAGGAATTCAACCAAGGAAAAAAGTCTCAGGCTGAATTCAGGAATTTAACAAAGCGAGATCTATCACATATTCGAAGAGAATTAATAAGAAACCCAAATGCGTCAAGTGCGTTCATATTTGAAGCCGCTGGAGTGCCTATGGTGTGAAGGAAAACAAGGTGTAAAGCATTAAGGGAGTTTGCTGATGTAAAAAATCAAATAAAGAAACTCATTTTAACAAAAAAGCATAAGGAAAGAAGATTGCAGTGGGTAAAAAAATACATGAAAACTGATTTCAGTAAAGTGCTTTTTACAGACGAATCAAGGATCACCCTCGATGGGCCCGATGGATGGGCTCGAGGATGGGTTTGCAAGCAACATCTCAAGAAAATTTTTAAACGCTAACAAGACGGCGGTGGGATCATGATATGGGCTGGGATTATTGGTAATGAGCTCGTGGGTCCATTTAAACTGTAAGACGGTTTAAAATGAATTCCAAAAGGTACTGTGATTTTCTAGAGCAATATTTCTTTGAATGGCTTGATAACCAGTCTTTAGCCAAGTATAGATCTATGATCTTTATGCAAGACAACGCACCACGTCTTGCATCAAAGTTTACTAAATCCTGATTGAAAGAAAAGGGATTTGTTGAAGATTTTCTAATGGACTGGATTTCAAATAACTGTGTCTTGAATCCCATTGAGAACCTGTGGAGCATCCTCAAGAGAGATATTTATTCTAATGGAAGGCAATTCAACAGCAAGTGTGACCTCTGTGAGGCAGTTCAAGTTGCTGCAAACAACTTACCAGCCACTAAAATTGCAAATCAAACATCAGATGTTGACAATAGGCTGCTAAGCGTTATTGAAAAGAAAGGAGACTTTGTGCAATAAATTTTAGGAGGTTCTTATTATTTTTTGTTAATATATCTTTTATTTTTAAAATAAAATATTTTTTAATGTTTTTCCTTTAAGAAATTGACGAATTTGTTCTAAAATCTTTTCATATTATTTTTTTACATTAGTTTTACAAGGTATAATAATGTAAAATTATCAAAATAAATAGTTGCAAATAAACTCCTGACACTCAAATTAGTCTGTTTCGTTAAATTAGGAAAAAAATTTTCGAACCAAAAAAAAGTTTTCTCTATCACTATATATCTAAGTTAATAATATTGAGTAGAATTTAAAGAACATCATATTAGGACTTTTAACATTAAAGACGCAACTCTTTACATCAATTCATAACTTGCATATAATCTCTAGACGCAGTTTATATATATGTATATATATATATATATATATATATATATATATAGAGAGAGAGAGAGAGAGAGACAGACAGACAGACAGACAGACAGACAGACATAGATAGATAGATAGATAGATAGATAGATAGATAGATAGATAGTATAGATAGATAGATAGATAGATATGAGGTGTGTTCCTGAAATTTTGAGATTTTTCAGATACATTTATTAATTTCAAACTTGTATAAAATTGCAACCACCTTCAAAATGGGACTTCTGACTTCAAAGTGAAGGTGTTCAGGACAATTGTCACAGCCTCCATAATCTTCTCAAGGTCTTCAAATGACCAACCCCTGAGATTCTTCTTCGAGTTTGAGGAATAACCAAAAGTCACAAGGAGTACAGTCAGCCGTGGGTCAGTTTACCAGCTGTCACCAACGCGTCTTTCTTACTGTTCATCACTGAGCACCCCAGGAACAAAGTTTGCACAAATCTTTCACATGTTCACTAAATCATAAATAATTCTGTGTACAGTTGCTACCCCAACTCCAAACTGTATGCATATTGTCTTTAGAGACACACGAGAGCTTTCATCCAGAAAATTGCGAATTTTCTCAACCAGCTCTGATGGTGATGTTCCCGTTCATCTCGTCTCCCTCTCTAATCCCTTATCCTCACTGACATTCTCTTCACTGTCCTTGAAGCCTTTGTGTCAGCAGAAACCAGAAGCCCGGCTCGTAAAAGTTAATTCACAAGCAGGTTGAAGCATTTCATACGTTCTGTAGCATTTTTCCCAGTTTAGAACAAACATTTATTGCATAGCGAGCTTCCAAATTGTCTTCATGTCCTGATTGTATTCTGTAACCAAGTCGGCTGTCACAAGCAGTGTTTATAAAGGTGTATTCAAACAGTTTTTACAACTGTCTCCTTCAATCTGGAATAACAAATTTTGACAAGTAACTTAGATATATTATAATTACAGTGGAGTCTCGGTTCATAAATTTAATTCGATCCTAAAGGCTGTTCCTAACCCGAAAAGTTCGTAAACCGAAACTATTTTCCATTAGGAATCAATATAGAGAAAAAAAAGTCACTGTACATTCAAATTTGAAAAGAAAAGCAGAACACAACACACGAATGTTTATAAAACGTTGGTCATCTCAGAGATTATTTCGTTCGTGTTAACCCGGTTCGGCTATGTTGTTCAAGAACAGAATTTTTTTCGATAACCGAGGTATTTTCACCTCGAATTTTCTGTTCTAAAACCGATTTGTTCTACAGGTGAGACATTCGAGAACCGAGGTTCCAAGGTATATACTAAAACTAGAATACTTTATAAAAGTTATAATTGCTTCTCCGGAAAATATCTCAAAACGTCTTGAATGAATTTCGCAATATAAAGAAAGAACCCCAGATTACAAATTTCCTTCTTTTTTTAATTTTAAAAAAATCACTTGGTGTGAGCATATTTGGTTTTGACTTGCGTAAGGCTATCAATTTACAATGAATTTGCATAATAATCTGAACTCCACATTACGTTTTAAAAAATTCAAATAAAAAACGATATTCCTGCTTGTAGTAAAATGAAAAGAAAACATACTTATTTCTTGTAGCATTACCTATTGTTCTTCTGCCACTTTTTGTTGTAGAATAAACGATATAACAAGTTCAAGCTGATGGGTGTTAATAATAATTGTAATAATATAAGATAATATTAGTCGTTTTCTGATGAGGAAACATTCGGTATTTATTGACCGAGAATCCGGTAAATTCCCAGTAGCTGTTATCGCTCTTTCCAGTACCGATGGAGGTTTCTTTCTGAAACTTTTGTTTAAAGTAGTGTTGAATCTCAACGTATTGATCATATTAATTATTTTCTCTTCAAGTTACACGTAATATATATTACAGCTGTCGCTGCCTTGGTAGTCCTCACGTGATGTGGCTTCTGTTATTTGGTACATTACTTTGTTTGTGATCCTGTAGCGCCATAATATAAGGAAACCATATATTTAAACTGGTACATATTTCTTCTACTTCCGCTTGATACTTTTCCTTTGGAATAACCATAAAAAACAACATCCTTTGGCTTTCACTAAGCAGCATAAAATGTAGTTTTACTATATAGACATGGCCCTTTTCTACAGTTTGGAAACGGTACCTACCTCCAGCTTCAACGTATTAGCACAAGCATAGATGGCTTCTAAACAGTTCCTGTTAGACATTTTCATGACGGTCGTCTTCGGGTATAGAATCCAGAGGTTGGCAGTGAATATTTCGGAGACAGTAGGAAAGCGTAGTGCAGGTTAGCAGTGGATATCCCAGCAAAGTAGCAGAGCGTAGTTCTTCCGTCTGTCCTGTTCGCCGGACAAGTTGCCTCTGGTCATTCCGGTAGGGAAACAAAGATGGCCGCCTTTATACACGACGGATACAGTGTTGTGCGGCTTCTGATTGGTCCACCTTCTATTTATAGACTATAAAGGGAATTAAGTCATTTTGACTCGCTCACTAGTTACATAGTATATACACAAAAAACTGTAACAGTTCCCCCTACTTGTCGCCATTCACAAGATTTGGGTCGACTTGTTGAAGTCATCTGCATAAGCTGATATTACCTTTTGCCAAATCGTACAAGTTGACTTACGACCCCATGTCTCATGGTCGAAACCCTAACGTTGCAACCTTTCGGCTACACGCCTGTAAGTTCGGCATGTGCCTATAATCCGGTCATGCACCGGTATTGTTTTTAATCATTTCACTCCAAACAAGACCTTAATTCCGCCAAGATGCCTCGAGTAACTGAGAGTGAAAGAAAATGAGAAAAAAATGTAGCGAGGAGAAAGGACAATAAAAGAACAGGTGTCAGAAATACAGAAAATGGCGAACGGCGTTTCGTTTAAATTTTTGAAGATCGTAGTTTACAGGAAAGAGAGAAGTGAGAAGAACGTCGTTCCACAGTTTAGAAGTGTGAGAAAAAAAACTATTAGAATAAAAGTACAATATTTCAAAAGTAAAACAATGAGACCTAGTTGCCAATCTAGTAACACGTTTAAATCTATGTGGTTGATGTGGCTTAGAGATTAGAGCCATTGTCATGAAAATATTTATCGAAAACTGTTGTGGTACGATCCACCTAATTTACATAGTGGAGTATCGACCATATAAATATGGTTGGTACCGGGAAGACAGGGGGAGGAAGAAGAGATCCAATCCAGAGACTCTGCCCGACTGCGACTAAGTCAACCCATTCTACAGGAACGGTCTTCCTAAGAATATACCAAACTATCTGTAAATATTGTGTACACGTTCTTGTGACAATACATTTTGTTTAAGTACATTTTGTGTTGTATTATTATTATTCCATGCTTTATTCAAGTTTCAACAAAAACACAGAGGGAAATCACGTCACGATGACGAGAATGAAATTGGATCAAGATGACAAATCAGGGACAATAACATTACTGTCCATTCTTTAGATATATTACATAAACTTCTAAATCAAATATTCAATGAACACATGAATTATAGATTTGTAAATGTGCAAGATGGATTTATATTTATTTCTACTTTTCATATCGTGTAAAAAAATTATTATTGTAGCCATTGATGCTGACATGAATTTAATCCTTGTTCTTTTATTGTCCTCTCTCCTTTATAGAATATTTTCCTAATGCCCCCAATATCTAATACTCTGGGTGGAGCGGCTTGGCGATAGTAGTTATAGCACGTGGGGGCACAGTCCTATGGGGAAGGGAAACTCGGATGTTTTCCACCACGGAATATGTAATCGAGCGGCGCTATATCGAGTCTAATACGTTAACTCTTCGTCACCGAGGCGTGTTGGCATGATGTTTGCCTGATACCGTAACTGTCCGGGTTTCAATTCTCGGTAGTGGATGCACACTGCTGATGAGTCCCAAATATAGGACGAAACGGCCGTCCGGTACTTTCTGCATTCTGTTGAGGTTTCTTCTAGACTCGAAGAATTACTTAACTATTATTATCTCAAATCCACCTAATAATTTCTATCACACGCATATATATATATATATATATATATATATATATATATATATATAATTACTTAATGAATATCAAACACTTAAAATATCATAGATAAATACTATTTATTTCATGAAAACTATAAAGATAGCCTTCGATCTTTCAGACCTGCTCTCCTTGGATCTTTATTCACCTGGAAATTCCAAACGGATTACCATTTATTATATATATATATATATATATATATATATATATATATAACAATAGTTAGTAAGATATTCCCTCAAACATCCATTGACTTCATTAGCTGCCTTAAACGTAAGATCTTGTGCCATATTAAACTATTTAATTATATCATATAATCCAGTATTACCTACGGCATAATCGAGTCATTGGTGACTAAATCGCTTAAATACCATGACTTTCCTGGTTAGGAAGTAGCTTAGATACTCAGAAGGATTGCAAACAAGATCTGTAAAAGGCCCGATGAGCATTCCTGTAGAGTCCACGGCCATCTAGCATAGTGTGGTAGATTGGTATTCAATTCATGGCTATGTATGTAACAAGTTCGGTGATGATTTCAAGACTAAAATCTACAGCCAAGTCGGAGAATTGCCGCGATGGAATGAACAGTGACTTGTTAGTGACCAAGGCACGCTATCATAGTTGAGAACATCGACTGTGATTTCAGCTGTGGCAGAACTGACCCTCACCGCGTCTATTTACCCATGGCACTCTATACATGAACGATTTTCAAGCAAGATATCACGAAGGAAATTTTCTGCTGCTCAGCTGCGCAGCAACACTACTACCATGAGACTGATGAGGATGACGATGATATCTTAATAATAAAAATGTCTGATGAACGAGTTCCTCCAAAAAAGTTGCAAATTAATTGAGCACGACCTTCTCTGAGAAAGAGTTCTATAGCCTTGTGCTAGGTGAGACTAAGGTTATGAATAAAGAGCATTTAGTTGCGAGTGTAGCGTTTTTCGGGTGTTGGGGAATTAGTGAAGGTGGCACGATTTACTAGGTATTTGTTTTCTTTAACAATTGTTTGAAACTTTTTTTCTCTTTTTCATTGGATATATGTGATGGCCAATACGTCTCTCAGGTCATTTAGCTGAAAAGAGAGAACAGAGAAAAACTAAATAAACTACCCTGCTACGGAGAGTAAGGCTTTAATTTAACAATTATTATATAATCGGCAACTTAATCGATGTGATAATGTAGTAGTGACGTAGCCAATGTATGCGTTGCTTGAATAGTTACAATTTATTTCAGAGACACTTTCCCGCAAAAGGCAATTAATTTTATTACACACACACACACACACGCGCGCATATATATATATATATATATATATATATATATATATATATATATATATATATATATATATATTGCTTATAAAATGTGTAAATTTCAGAAATAAGTTATTCAAAAAAAGATTTCGCTTGAAAATGGAACAGAGCTTAGTAATTTAATTCAATTTAATTAAAAATAATTATATTGAAGTTTTCGGCTCTTGTTTTGAAACATGAGAACTCTTATGTAGCGTGTTGGAATCATATTTTTAAATAAATAATATTACTTTTGTATCGAGCACTATTTTTTAAAAATAATAACAAAAATACAAAAAGAACTTTGGATTATTTCCCTAACGACTTCTTTCCTATTTTCTATATATTTTTCCCATATATATATATATATATATATATATATATATATATATATATATATATATATATATAATACACAATAAAATTCAAAATCACTTCATGTGGGGGAATAGCCTACAATATAGGTCGTCTGTCTTATCAACCCCGTTATGGACTGAGTTCGTGTCAGAAATAGAAACTTAACTGTGAAAGCTAAAAAAAAGTAAAAAATAAAAATAAACATCAGTCGCAAAACTAATATAGAATTTATCCATTTCAATGTTTCAGTCAGACGAAAGGCACGAGACAAGTGTCAGCTTAGGGTGGAAGGTATTTTTATTAATGGGAAGAAGTTTTATAAAATTAAACCCGAATATTAACCTTATGACATTAATTTGGGGTTATGTGAAGAATGAAATATTAATTTCAAACTAAAAGAGGAATAAAATGGGGTTTGAACATAACTTTAAAATATATAAATAAAAGTATATAAGGGATTAAAGGAAAGATAGTTGTGGAGATTTTAGATTAGGGAAAACTTTGTAAGTTTTAATTAATAGAGTGTAAAGAGAGGGGGATATTGAAATTAGAATTAGTTATACATTCGACATTTGAAGATTTAGAGGGGAGTGAAAATTATTGAAATATAGTATCTAATTAATATATATTATGGAAATTTGAATTTGTTTTTATGCCGACATTTTAACACTAATTCATTCCTCTGATTCAATAGTTGGCTTTGATCATTATATTTTATTATTCTATTTTTTCTTCTTTTAAACAAGTCACACCTATCTCTAAGACTATTGGGGATACGTACGGAACCTATAATCTTCCAAATAACCTGTGGGCTCCAACCTTTCTCCTTAAATTCCCAAAATTTGTTGAAAGAGCTTTCTGGTGTTTTAGATAAAATCTGTTTCCATTCACCCGCTGAAATTCCAACGTAAACATTAGAATTATTTATATTTTCTTTGAGGGAAATGATCGATTTAAATATAAACCTGGTAGATCTTCATTTTCCTTCTACTGGGCAATATTCTTTAGATCTACAATTACAGGAGGGTTTAATACCAGTTCTGTTGTTTATACTATAGATATTCCTTAAAATATGGTTATTTTGTTAGTAGGTAATCTTAATTGTTTTCCTATTGAATATATTCTTTATAGGGTTATTTTTTGAAAATATTTATTTATTAACTTTAGAAAATGCTGTGCGATATTAATATTTGACAGTTTGCAGAAGCGGGGATTGAACCATATAATTTTTTCTTTTTCTATGTCTACATTTCACTTTATATACTTCTGTGTTACTTATATGGGTTAGATAAGATAATTTATTTTTAAAACCACTTTTGGAGAGTAATTTTATACATTTTTGTTATTTTTATTAAAGATGTTTATGTTGAATGATAATCGACTAATCCTCGTGCTGACGGTGATGCATATCTATTTTACAATGTCATTGTGGGTGGTTAGAATTACCTTTAATATAGGTGGGTGTTTCATTGTATTTATGTTATGGTTTAAACGTTTTATTATTCAAGTTAAGTATCTAGATAATCAACTGTTTTAAGGTTAGAGGAAATCTCAATCTTAAACCTTCCTAATTAAAAGGTCCTAATGGTTTTCTTTTGTATCTTCCAGGTTAGTAGACAATTACTATTCGGTACAAAAATGAGCCTATCATCTCTGCATATGCCAGTCCGTTTGGGATCTGCTATTCTACCAAAGGTATCTAAAATATCAATACCTACTAAATAAGCAACCTGAGCTAAATCATATGCACCCATAGGGACATCGAAAGTGTTATTAAGGCACTTAGTCCAGGTGGAATTGTTAAGAGCTAGAAGTGATTTTCTATCTGTTAGGATGATATAAGTCTTCTCATCTCTGATTTTTCAGTGATTCTTACAAAAATTGTGTCAAGATGGTAAACGTTTTATCTGAAAACATTGAAAAATGAAACTCAGTTTAGTGTGTTTTTAGATATTAAACATTTTGTGGGCTAACACGACTTGAAGAATTTTGCTTTTTCTCTCGGTATAACCGCTTTCTAAAATCAATGGTTTAAAATGGCTTTGGGCAGGTGAAGGATATGTGTGTTGCGAAAACTATACTTCTTCAAACCTTGTCGACTACGCAAGAAATCAAATGACAGAAACTACATCACTTGGAGACTTTCAACAACAAGAACAACTATGGCAGATAACACGAAGAGAAAATAATGATTATTATTACGATATTGGCGTTCCACATGACTGCAAATAAAAGGTAAAGTATGAAATACTCATTAATGTCGAAAAAAAGCTAATGGAATTGAGAACCCTATTTTGCTGAAAAAATGTTTTAAATGAATGATTTTATATATTTCAAGAGACAGCAGTATTGCCGAACTTTTCCTTATAAGGAAACGGCTAATATTACTATTAAAAGAGAACAGATACGGTGTTTACTCGTTCCCCCACGAGGACGAGATATGACACAAGGTCTTTTTAAAGTGAGGACACGAGCGCGTGCACCAGGGCAAGGAACAAAAATTGCCCACAGCCCCCGCAACCGACGGTTACAATGGCCCCGGTCCGAGCACCGATCCCTCCCTCTTTTGCAATGGGAAGGCGAGGCCTCGGGCAGCTGTTCCCCAGGGCTGGGCACCTCTCAGTATTTATTTCTCAGTTGCCCATCTCTCCTTTGACAGAAAAGCCCCTGAGAGAGGACAGACGCAACTGAGAGATGATAAGCTTGCGTTGAAAATCCCACCAAGGAGGAATTTATACGCTGAAGAGAACAGATACTACATATTGATCCGAGTAAGATGACCAAGGAGTGAAGAAAAGCATGACTTTTGTAGCACTGTGTTCCGTCAATGAATCTCAAATGTCACTTTATAAGAAAATGGTTAATAATTTTATTAGAGAAGAGGAGAACAGGTACTACAAATTGATCCCAGTCAGATGACCACGGAGTGAAGAAAAGTGAGACTTGTGTAGCAATTTGTGCTCCGTCAATGAATCTCTTATGTTTCTTTATAAGAAAACGGCTAATATTATTATTAGAGAGGCGGAGAACATATACTACACATTGATCTCAGTCAGATTACCATGGACTGAAGAAAAGTTTGACTTGTTTAGTACTGAGTACTCAATCAATGAATCTCGAATGTTTCTTTATAAGGAAACGGCTAATATTATTATGAGAGAGGAGGAGAACAGATACTACACATTGATCCCAGTCAGATGACCATGTTGTGAAGAAAAGTTTGACTTGTGTAGCACTGAGTACTCCGTCAATGAATCTCGAATGTTTATAAGGAAACGGCTAACGTTTATCGTTGTTATTTTCATTCACATCACGTGTTATATATCATTATTATTTTAACTGTCTGCAGTCTTGTAGCGGTTGAATCTTAGATGTAAATCTCTATTCTTTTAGAATGTAGATTGTTAGTCAAAATGATGATGCGTTATATGAAAGAAAATAATAACGGTAACATTAGCTGTTTCCTGATTTCTTACTTTTCAACCATTCTTCCATCTTCTCTCTCTCTTTCTTTTTGAATTGTCTCTCTTTTACTTTATCTACTTACTACGCGATATCTCCTCTTCCTTTTACTTAATCCCTCTTCTTTTTCTCATTGCTCTCCCTCAAGAGAATGATCCTATCTGCCATATTGTTAATAAGAAACACTTCACTACCATATACCTTTAGCCTTATCTTTCCGCAATTTTCTTTCGTTTCTTTCTTACCGTTTTCTAATCTTACGCTCACCCACCCAATCTTTTCTCTTCTATTTGTTACAGACATATCTTTCCCCTTTTCAAAACTACGTAGTTAGGAAAGAATCAATAAGACACTAAACATTAATGTTTACTGCTTAATCCTCTTAAGGTGTTTTCGGCCTTCAAGCCTCTGATTTAGTTAAGCAAGCAAACGGCCATGAAATTGTTTTCCACATCGACGCAGCCGTTTCTTTTAGCAATGTCCTTTTGTACCGCACAATAAAAGATATTCTCTAGCTTTGTACCTTTTCCTTCTTACTCTCGAATCGTTCACTCATCCATACGGCTATTTGGCGATCTATTTCTTCCGGAGCACTGCCGTCATTGTCTCTGCCTCATTTGGGAAGGGCAATAGATACGCATACCCCTATTTTGGGAGTTTGTTAAGTAAACGTTTAACTGATGCCCTGGTTTGCGTCTGGAAGTTGACGCAGCAGATTAATTTTATTGCTCCTGAAGTGCCGTACGTATGAGCATGTGTAAGACAAATATTTGTTTAATGTCAGTGTTATTACACACACACACACACATATATATATATATATATATATATATATATATATAATTGCCATTTTGGAGAATGTTTCGCTAAAGGAAATTGTAATAAGTCAAACAATGCATATAGTGGATATGCTAACACTACATTATAGCACCGATTAACTTGTTGATTATCTGCTAATTCTTCTATTAAGACCTTACCATTAACGCAAAATTACTACGTCACGGACTGTAATAATGGAGAAAGCGTAAGCCTAAATAATCCAGCATCAATAAAATGGTATATTAAATATGTTACATTATTAAATTAAAAAAAAACAATAGCACGGAGTGTCACGTGGAAAATCAAAGAAGCGATATTTGAAAATAATGGAGCCAATATGACACAAAAACCCCAAACTCTTTGATATTTGCTTATAAAAACCGACATTACCCAGGTATTAGAAATCTATATTTAAATATGTACCAGAAATAATATTTATATTTAAATATATACTAAAAAAGACATTTATATTTAAATACGTAGGAGAAAACACATATATAAATAAGTAAGAGGAAACACTACTTATATTTAAATATTTACCAGAAACAATGTTTATATAATGTATATAGCAGAAAACACATTTATATTTCAATATGTATCAGAGAAAACATATTTATATTTAAATATCTACCAGAAAACTACATTTATATTTAAATATGTACCAGAAAGAATATCTGTTTAAATTTGTGTCAGAAAACGTATTTACATATAAATATGTACCAGAAATTACATTTATATTTATATATATACCCGAACAAAAGTTTACATTGAAATATGAACAAAAGATCATGGCCCGATATATATATATATATATATATATATATATATATGAAGAAATATAATCTTAAGGTGTGCTATATTTATGGGATAAAGTGCTCAATATCAGAGATAAAGCGTGTGTAGATACACAAGTGAACATTGAAGACAACAATTCGAGGCACCAGGCTGTTTCATGCTAGACACGTGGCCTGCCGACTGCGTTTAGCATGAAAGAGCCTGTCGCCTCTAAATGTTGACTTCAATGTTCACTCTTATATTTTATATATATATATATATATATATATATATATATATATATATATATATATATAAACTCGTTAACAAACAATAAATGCAAAGTCTGCGAACGAACCGTGTGTGAGTGTGTGTGTGTATGTGTGAGTGTGTGTGTGTGTATGTGTGAGTGTGTGTGTGCTCGCGCCCGCACGCGCAATCGTATTGTACGTACGCCTTCCAGCGTGGCCTGAATATAATGGCTGCTATCTTATGGTGGCGTCCGGTGACAGAAAATGATACTGCTTATTTGGAATTAGGTTTTGTGACTTATTGTCAGTAAACCTTAATATTTTTACTTTTTACTGGTAGGAAGCAGGTGATAATCTTGCAATATTTTCGTTGACAATCAAAGTGCGTCCCAAGCAATGGCGTGTCATTCAGTCTTTTTGTACGCAAAAGTTTACACCCACTTTTTTTTTTTTTTTTTTTTCTCGAGGCTAGGTGAACATTTGCATTAAACAACCAACTACTCTCGGTAAACTTCATGCACACCCCTAGAAAACAGGTTCCAAGGTTCGATCCTTTAACAGGCCTTTTCGGTCTCTGGGTCGGTAAGAATAAATAACATATTTTAAACAACGGAATGTCTGTTCAAACGTTTGAATGTCCATATAAGAAATAAGATCTGATCCATTGTTTCAAACTGATTATATATATATATATATATATATATATATATATATATATATATATATATATATATATATATATATATATAGTAATAAAGGTCAGAACGATGGTAAAATAAAGTCTAAATATGAAATAAATTTTTATTTTAAATCTTCAAAGAACATTTTATCAAGGAAAAATAACGATATAAAGGTAAATTATATAATTCCAAAATATAAAGATCAATAAACTTATTTTGATAAAGTTATATGAATAATAATATAACATTCGAAGAAAATAGATGATCAAAAGCATCAGAACGATTAAATAAATCCATAAAATTTAATAATTATTTTGCATTATCGAAAATCTTTTAGGGTAAGAATATAAAATCGGCTATTTTATCAAATTAGACCGGCTCTTTACTGGTTCTTGTATTGTAAGCATGGCAAAAAATCTGTGACGTCATTGGAACTTAGAAAACTGATAGTCAAGATATGTAATGAAGATATACTCTTGATTGCTGATATTTCAAAGTCTAAAAGTGTTATTCATAGTATTTTCAATTCAAATTGTTTATTGAATTGTTTATCCTGAAACTGGAATTCAAAATACTAAGCTTTTCATCCCAGTATTGATGCCAGATTTTTATACAGCTTTATATATAATTGAAAATTGCAAACAATACCCAGCGGCTACAGCCTACTTCATAATTAAGCGCTATCGTCAGGCCATGTGCGTTTTGATTTTGCTCGGTTGTTTATATATAGAGGTCATTCATGCATTGTGGGTAGTCTGTTGGATTGTTCTAGTGGTTATTTTGGGGGCGATAACGGTTATGTTTAGAATTATTCTAGGGGTTATTTGGTGGACATACTTGTGGATCTGGGTGCAAATTCAGATCTTTATTGTTTTTTTTTTATTATTGATTATTTTATTGTAAGGTTGTTGTTGTTGTTATTACGTTTACTTGTGTTTATGTGTTGGTTTGTGGTTTGTTAATTTGCTTATTATTTACTTTATTTATTGGCTTCGATTAATTTATTTTACTTATTTCTCTTATTTTATAATTTTATATTCTTAATTTATTTTTGTTTATTCATTTTTAGTTTTCGATTTTTAAGTAACGTAGTAAATATTCGTTTTCGTGTGTGCATTTTGAAACAAGTTCTGAATTTTTATTTTGTAGTTTGTTTAGTCAGGAAAGATAATTATAGCTATTCTCTACTCTATGCAGAGGTTTACAGTTTTGGGATTTATTTTTGTAGGGTGATACTGTTGTCCTTATTTTCCATGATATTTTTGGTGCTACTTGGTTTTCGTTTTTATCTCCAAGATATGTTTAGAAAGCATTTTACTGTTCGCGTATTTATTATTTGTAAAGGATTTTCGTGTGAGTAGTTTCTTTGTTTCCAGGGTCTTTCAGTTACACCTATGTATATTTTTCTTCGTTTACTGCTGCTTTTACAGTGGCTTGGTATATTACATAGTTCCTTAAGCAGTTACCGTTTAAGGGGCTTTCTTTTTTTGTTCTTCAGTTACACCTTGGGCTGATTTCTGCAGAAAGCGTTGTGTTATTCGCATATTACCTTCTCGAGAAAGTATCTTCACCGTTTTCAGAATATTCTTGTCAATTAAGTTATACGAAGTATGAATATTAAATTGACGAAATAATCACTTGAAATCAACATTTGATTGCCTCGGCACTATTGGTTGCTGTGTCCATCAAAATGCTCTCCTTCTGAAGTTATGGATTTCGAAAAACGATGGTGCTGGTGTTACAAACATTCTTGAAATTTGTTTTCTACACTTTATCTCAGTAAGATAATCCCATCTTGCTGCAGGTCAGAAATGTCAGAAAATCATTGTTCATTCAACTCTGGAAATAATCAAAATTCACAGGAGACCAAGTCTCGTGTATAAGGTGGGATAGCAAATTTTTGCAACGGATATCTGAGTGATTATGCCCAGAAGTAATGACATGGCGGAAAATCGACTTGTTATGCCAAAGTATTTGCACCTGAAAAGACTTTCGCAAGCGTTTAGCCCAACCAAATAAACATTTCCATCTGTTTTATTTTTTCGATACATATTTTTTGCGTCGTCATGCATGCTTCGCACTTGTTGAAAGCATCCGGGGCATCTAAAAAGCATAGCATGATGCTAATGCTGCTCCAGATTACTTTCATACATTTTTCGTCAACAGTCTAACAAGGGCACGTTGGATTTCCTCTTCTGCTCATAAAGGAATGTCTCATCTAGTCTGTGTGCGTTTGAAGAAAGTGACAGTTGGGAAATATCCGGATGTGCATGGCTACAAAGGTTTTCCTGACACATTATCCCAGTGACATGCAGCTGTCATTCATATATATATATATATATATATATATATAGAGAGAGAGAGAGAGAGATTATGAAATGAACAATGTCCGACAATTATTTTAAGACATTTGTATGTTTAACATTTTTTTATAGATACAAATATTTAAGTAAATGCTCTGTTTATAATAAACAGTATTATATAACATTTACCGGCCTGAATGTCCGAGAAATTTTCATAGAATATATTCGTCCTCAGACAGGATTCGAACCTGTATCCTATACGAAACCCTCATATAGCCTGACGTGCTTTTACCGATTTCGCCACAGAGGATCGACCGGTTAGCAAGGTCGAATTTACTGCTTTTAAACTTCAATCATCCACGAATCTCTCTCGTATATTCATGTCTGCTTATTTAATACTGTTTATTATAAATAGTAGACTTACCTATCAGCTTTCTGATCTTAGTTCTATTAAACAACATTTCTTAGAAAAACATAGCCATGTGCATAATATTAGACAGATATCAGTTGATAACACAACACTCACACATACACACAGTAAAAAGAACCTTCAGATATTGGAGGCCATCTTCATTAAAATAAAGCAACCCACACTCAATTTCAAACATGTCACTACACATGACATTATATCTAGACATACGGTTCTGTAGTTAATATTTCGTTCTCTTGCGTGTTATGATGTCATAGAACCGCATCATGAATTTACGACCTGTCTCTACTATTCAGCGAACGTTATCGTCGCATAACAAAATATCAGCATTGATGGTGAATATCTTTGTTTAAATATAACAACTCTGAAGATGGCTCATGAAGGTCGAAAGCTTGGGTCAAGGAAGAGCATAATAAAAAACATCCAAATGTTAGACAATTTTCGTCGTTAATTTCTCCTGAAATTAAAGCAAATATACAGAGTTTAGAACGGCTCATAATCAAACATAACAGACGTCCGTTGTCTGTTATATTTTACAATGCATGTTTGAATGTATATATATATATATATATATATATATATATATATATATATATATATATATATTTGTGTTTGTATCTATCTATATATCTATCTATCGATGTATATATATATATATATATATATATATATTTTTAGACAAATATCTTTAGATATCACATAAATGTTTGTTTTATAATCTTTTTTATTATTTTCGGAAAAAGACAGATTGATAAACTAGAATCCAAACAAAAAAGATTATCAAAAGAAGAAATTTCTTTTATTTAATGACACATAATATATATATATATATATATATATATATATATATATATATATATATATCAATTACATTACCCAAAACTATATCGGACTTACTACCACCTCCTTGAGTATACACATCATGTATCTCTTACCAGATCTTAGTGCTATAAAAATCTTCTGTCAACCCACAATTTAAAAGAATTCTAAGAATAATTCTCATCGAAAACACAAAAATCCTATAGAAATAACATTACCAGAAGCATCTATCTATTAGAGAAGCCTTGTATATCAAATATATCCCTCCTTCTATCAAAATCACCATATTTAACAGTAGAAGGCTCGGGATGAACGCCCACTTCAAAACAAGACAAAAAACCCTTCAAAATGGCTAAAGAACGAAAGCACTTGGGACAGAGAAAATTATGTAAACTTTCTGTTCTCCATTACTCCTACAAGACATAATAATGCTGGAAAAACTAAATCATCCTAAATATTCCTTGTCTGCTGTATTTAGTGACAGATGTTTAAAAGAAAGTTTGTTTCCCAAATATACATTAATAAAGTGTGTCCCATTAACTTGGACCGATTTTAAATGGGAATTAAATTTAAACGTCTAATGATTTTTTTCCTATTTCTTTCAGATTTAGCAACTGAAGTCTTTGGCTTTTTCAATCATTTTCAACGTGTTAAAGTTTCAAGCGTGCAATTGGAAAAATTGTTCGTGAATTCAAACAAACTGGATCTGTGGGAAATATGAAAACAACATCGTGTGCTTGTTTACGCCGTTCAGCTGAAAACATTGCTGCAGTGCACGAGAATGGGGCCGAAAATCCATAAACCTCTTTTCGTCATCGGGCGCAGGAATTGAACCTCTCCACAACAACGTTACGTCGTTTGCATTCTTGGTTGGTCGATTATGTTGACCAAAAAAATCGCGATATGCGCGAAATGCATTTTTCTGTTTGAGCGTCTATTTTCGTAATAAGCCTCGATAACTTTAAGACGTTGTTTGATTGTTAATGGTTGAAATTGCTAAAGACCTAAGTTGTTAAATCTGAAAGATAAAGTAAAAAATCATCAGACGCTTAAACGTAATTCACATTTAAAAGTAGTCCACGTTATTGGAAGACCGTTTACACACACACGCACACACACAAACACACACACAAACACACGCATATATATATATATATATATATATATATATATATATATAAGAATTGGACAAAGTTCGACAATTTATTAAAGACATTTTTATGTTTAACATTCTTTTTATAGATACAAGTATTTAAGTAAATGCTCTGTTTATAATAAACAGTATTAAATAACATTTACCGGCCTGAATGTCCGAGAAATTTTCATAGAAAATATTCGTTCTTTGAAAATTTTTCGCATAATCAATCGGCAATGCTTCCTCGTGGTCGAATCGGTTTAAGCACGTAGGCTCTTACCATGATTACCTCTGGCCAGTAGGACGAAACTTCCCAAATCAAAATCCTCCCGGCTAGTGCATATTTTTCTTTAATAAGGAATTCAGAATGTTCAGAGCGGTATCCGAAAATAAATACTGTTTCGTAGACAGTATTCTTATAATAAATTAACGGAGAGAAATATGAGTATCTACTAAAAATATCGCTTAGTGATAAAAAAAACTGTCTTTGTCTCTCTCTCTCTTCCTCTCCCCCTCTCTCTCTCTCTATCTATCTATCTATCTATCTATCTATATATATATATATATATATATATATATATATACCAACATCAACTTCTCCACAACAAGCTCATAAAATACCCGTTTTAAATGTAAGAAGACATTGATGACTCTGTTGGGATTTTAAGTATTTGATTTTACTTTAAAGTTTAGAGGTGAAAAAGTTCGCAAATAAAAGCAGGCAAAATAAAGTCGATGACAGAACAGTAAATGGACACTAATAGTATTTGCTTCATACTCGCGATTTTTATCTATCAGAAAGAAAAAAAAACTCGTAGGATTGCTGGTATTAATGGAATTCTTAGCTACACAAGTAACTCACAATGCTGAAAAAGTAAACTGAATATTTATACACTCGTAAAATCTGTGTTTCGCAAAGAAAGAAGTAAAATAAAGAAAATTATCGGCCACTTCGGCACGTAAAAGTCACCGGAATCAGCCATTTTGTTCCCGGCCAAAGTTGGCTTCATTGCGCATGAGCAATTGGACATGTTGAGATTACAACGAATTCCACTTGAGCTGGACTGTCGCTAAAAATAGTGTAGAGACACGGAAGTCAGCGGCAATAAACGTCTGCGCTTTTAATATAGGTACTTTCATTTCATTTATTCTCGATTCGCCTGGCTGTCCTCGCATTTGTGCATTTCAGTAAAACTGTGGCATTCTCGTCGGCCCGAGAGAGGACAAAGACGACGAGGCGGTGGAAACATGGAAATCGAAGTTAGACCTCTTTAGCTGCACCAGCAATTCATTCAACCACAGTTCTACCAGACAGCCTAAATGGAATATGTATTGGAGGGTTTATGACGACTACGTTAACCGATTTACATGTGGTATTTAATCGTCCTGCACAGGTTACGGTATGTGACACAAGATTGGTTTAATTTGGGGACGACACCTGGGTCAGATCTAGGATTTACCCAGACTCTGCAGAAGTACTTTGCGTTGGCGTCGGTATTATTACCGAACCGACCTATTCAGTGGAATGTTGGAAATGCTGCCGCGGGTAGCTTTTCCCCCCGGACTGGGCATCTCTCACTAATAAATTCAGTTGTGCTCAAGTTGAGAGAAAGACATAGAGATATCTTTTTTTATTTATTTCTTCGCTTCACCTCGAAGTAAGACGATAATGCCCCCAGAACGCATGTGAGTAACAGGGAGTGCACGAGAATGAGAAAACCTTAGTTGGGATGATTGAGGAAAGCAGAAAACGGGAACAACGTTCAAGAAAACAGAAGATTGACATTATATTTAAATTTTTGAAGGTTGGAGTTATCAGGGAAGGAATAAATCGTATGGGAGTTCTACAGGTGGGAAGTGCGTGAAAAGAAACTGTTGGAGTAGAAGTGGAGGCTGCATCTAACTAGTTTAACAGTAGAGAGGTGAGAACTGATTGCCAATCTAGTAGCACGTTTAAATTCATGTAGTCATGGTTAAAAGCGCATCAGACCCGTTGCTTTTAAACTATTAGAGGGAATATATATAAGAGGGAAGCCACATAAACCTCAGAACGTCAGGAGGTCACCAATCGATTTCAAACTGTGCGGCCACCCGAAATTCGCTCGTATCATAACGGATAGCATATAGTCGAATTAAGCAGGGCTACTGTATTTATCAGCGCAAAATAGTTATTATATAGTATATTTAAAATTATTACGATAGATATATAACTATGGAGAAGGGATTTTTTGGACGTTACTTACATGATAAATAGAAGTTTTGGAACATTTATTTTTGGAAGATATTTTCCGATACCCCCGGAGTTTATTAAAACCATCGCGGTTAGTAATTTCCCGCTTTCCCCCAGAGCCCTAACTGGAAAGAGTAATTATTATAGTTTACTCGTTATTCACTTACACGTCTTAATAATTGCCTTGGTTAAAGCAATTACAACGTTCTGTTCTTTCGTAAACTTGATGTTTTTTTTTTAAATATATTTTGAAACCTAATACAATGAAGAGGATATTACCAACGTTTTTTTTTTTTTTTTTGGAGAACCTGTTGGAATATCGTTTATAAAGAAATTCTTTTATTTTTTTTTAAGTGTGACAGCAGCGGGATTTCTTGCATTTTCTAAGTTGTCTGTGCTATATATTTTTATGTGAGTTATGCGTATCGATATCTAATCTATGGGAAGTTTTTCATTATTTACATTAACTCAATTTAACTACTATACGAAAAACTTCAGTATCTGTCTATATTTCTGAGATGAGGTATTATGTACATTATTTACATTATTCAAACTATTGTCCTCGTCTTTGTCGCCATATTTATTACAACGTTTCGGCCGTTGTACGCTCCGGCCTTCTTCAGGTGGTTGGAATGTCGAACTGAACCCTTTATTTCGCTCACTGGGGTAGACTACTCTAGTTCCAATAATACCCAGAAATTCATACACAGATGTCCTCAAGGACACATGGC
Organism: Acanthosepion pharaonis; assembly: GCA_903632075.3. Classification (NCBI taxonomy): domain Eukaryota; kingdom Metazoa; phylum Mollusca; class Cephalopoda; order Sepiida; family Sepiidae; genus Acanthosepion; species Acanthosepion pharaonis. The sequence continues at coordinate 920,670 of CAHIKZ030005580.1, read as the reverse complement.
ACAGTGGATAAAGGCGTTATTTAGATCCAATGTCAGGACCCAAAGAGTGTGATTTCAATACCCGGCTAAGCCAGTGAAGAACTTTCAGAGGGAAATTAACAGGAGATAACTGATAACTGACATCCATTAAACATGGCAGGTGCAACTATAACGATCTACCCCAGAGAGAGAAATAAAGGGTTCACTTCGACATTCCAACCACCCGAAGAAGGCCGAAGCGTACAACGGCCGAAACGTTGTAACAAATATGGCGAAAAAGACGAGGACAATAGTATGAATAATGAAAATAATGTACATAATACCTCATCTCAGAAATATAGAGAGATAATGAAGTTTTTCGTATAGTAGTTAAATTGAGTCAAGATTCTTCGCGTGTAACAATCTTCTATATATAAAATTCTGCGACATCCGTTAGTCCGTCCGTGCGTTGGACGCACCCTCTAAAAAGCCATATATTGACCGATCGGTGTCATTTCAGCATAAGAAGAGCTATGATTCTCCTCATTTTAGGTGAAAGAAGTTTCTCAACCACGAAGATTCCATCTTTGCGTCGTAAGCTTCCTCATTGAGTCGCTGTAATGACGATGCCAGCGTGAAAGTGGTCACAGGGGCTGGGCAAAAACAGTTTTTGTCCTTGGCCCATATGCATAAGTATGTGTATGTCCCTCCCCACGTGAAATTGTCACATCCAGCCTTAACGGAGAGGCGAAGTAAACGACGATAAATTACCTTTTCTTCTACTGATGTAGGGTAGCGACTCTCTGACGAAATTTTGTCTTGCCCAAATTTATAATATATATATATATATATATATATATATATATATATATATATATATATATATAAGAATTCTTTGAAATGAATTGTCACTTATCAGACAGCTCTTTCGTGCCTTTCAGGCAATATCCCGAAGAGTTTGATAAGAATATTTTTCGACGAAACCTTAAATCCTATATTGATTTTCTCCCATCAAATCATTTTGTGGAGATCCACTATTCGTTTGGTGAATATAGCGACAAGGATAGAACAAACCAACTGATTCCCACACTCTTTTTTCACTGCATTTTTCTGCCTATATTTCTGAGATGAGGTATTATGTACACTATTTACATTATTCGGATTATTGTCCTCATCTTTGTCGCCATATTTATTACAACGTTTCGGCCGTTGTATGCTTCGGCCTTCTTCAGGTGGTTGGAATATCGAACTGAACCCTTTGTTTCGCTCACTGGGGTAGACATATCTATCAGGTCATCTCATAAGTTCGTCCGAATTTTGAATAAAGAAAACAAGTGACCAAATGTTACATTTAATTACAGATTCAATCAACAATGTATTTTCCCTGATTATCTATGACTTCCTTCCATCTATTAACAAGCTTACTAATTCCATTACTGTAAAATTCTTTTGGCTTTGATTCGAAGAACTCACAAATGTCAGTTTTAACCTCTTCCTGTGTTACAAAAGCTGTTTCTTCCAAATGATTCTCTAACCTACGAAACAAATGGTAGTCTGAAGGAGCAAGATCAGGAGAATAAGGTGGATGAGGAATTTTCTCCCAACCAAGTTTTTCGATCTTTTGTGACGCGATTCTTGCTGTGTGGGTCATGCATCGTCCTGATGAAACATCACCTCTTTTCGATTCACATTTCGATAAAAGATCCACTTTTCGTCGCCAGTCACAAGTCTATCCAAAAAGGTGAAACAATTTGGCGAGAATGGAGAGAAGAGAAGATGTCAACTCGGGATTTGAGGTTGTTTTCAGACAATTCATGAGGCACCCATTTTCCAAGTTTAGGAACTTTCCCAAGTTGTTGAAGATGGCGATGAACAGTTGTATGGTTTGAACTGAGAACCACTGCCAATTCCTCAACTGATAAAGCAGGATTTTCTTCAAGGGCTGCTTCAAGAAGCTTTTCATCAAACTCAACTGGACATCCGGTTCGATCTTCATCTTCAAGGGTGAAATCCTCACCTCTGAATTTTGCAAACCATCTTCTGCAAGTTCTTTCATTCACACATTCCTCTGCATAAACTGAGTGAATGTTTCTAGCTGCTTCGGCTGCTGAGTTTCCTTTCTTGAATTCATAAAGCATTATGTGCCTCAAAATGTAATTTTATTGTTCTCTGAAATAAAATTTGATCAGTTTAAATGCATCTAAACATAAAAATGATGTTCAGCTCCATTAGACATTATAAAATACTCTTTAAATTTCGTTCATTTTAACAAAAAGTTAAAATTCGGATAGAACTTATGGGATGACCTGATAGTTCCACGTGCCATGTTTTATGGATGTCAGTTATCTCCTGCTAACTCCCGTCTCCAAGTTCTTCACTGTCTTAACCGGGTATTGAACTCACACTCTTTGGGACCTGTCACTTGGATCTAACTAACGCTTTTATCTACTCTGCCGGTTAAGGCAGTGGAAAACTTGGAGGGGAATTAACAGGAGTTAACTGATAACTGACGCCCATTAAACATGGCACGTGGAACTAGAACAGTGACCGAAATAAAAGGTTCAGTTCGACATTCCATTCAGGCCGGAGCGTACAACGGCCGAAACGTTGTAATAAATATGGCGACAAAGATGAGGGCAATAGTTAGAATAAGTAAATAGTGTACATAATACCTCATCTCAGAAATATAGACAGATATGGAAGAAGACCGGAGCGTACAACGGTCGAAACGTTTTGATAAACATGGCAACAAAGATGAGGCCAATAGTCCGAATAATGTAAATAGTGTACTGTATTTATCTTTTTACACTTTTCCAACAAACTTTTACAGACATGTTGCAGCTGCTGGATATATAACTCTACATTTAAAGTTTCATTGCGCTTTGAGAACGCTAATGGAATAATATCCAAACATTCACACCACACGCACATCATGTTATATATATATATATATATATATATATATATATATATATATATATATATATATATATAACAGATGGTAGTTAGAACGTTTGTTTTCTGACCATGAGACCCGGGTTCTGATCTCACCATGTCGATTTGTCAGGAAGAAAACTTCATGATATGATTGGACTGGATCGAGGTGTGGAAGGAGTACTAAAGCTTCTACGTAACATATGTCCTCCTATACGGCAGCGAATGTAGGACATTATCCTCAAGGATGAAGAAGATACTCGAGGCGGCGGAGATGTCGTACTACAGAAGGATTCTGAGGATGTCATGGACCGATGAGCTCTTGGAGAGGATACAAACAAGGAGGAAACATATGTTTAACATAAGGAAGAGTCAGATGAAATTTCTGGGACGCGTGATGAGAAAGGAAGGCCTAGAGAATATGATACTCACGGGAAGAATATAGGGAAAAAGAGACAGGGGTGCAGTGCATGACATACGTGGCGGGCTTGGGCAGGTGGATGGCGGAACGTGGTCTGGGTGAGTTCGCAGAAGTACAAAACCTGTTGAGAGTCACAAGGGATAGGTGAAAGTGGAGGGCCATGATCGCCTACGTCCTGAAAGGACACGGCGCATAAAAAGAAAAAAAGTAGAATATATATATATATATGTGTGTGTGAGTGTGTGTGTGTGTAGATATATATATATGTGTGTGTGTGTGTATATATATGTGTGTGTATATATGTGCGTATATATATATATGTATATATATCTGTGTATATGAGTATATATATATGTGTGTGTGTATATATATATATATATATATATATATATATATATATATATATATATATATATATATATTATCATTTTCGAACATACGTATGCCCATATGCATGAATGATCTATCAATCAGTCTGATTTTCGGTTCTTTTGTTTATGCAACAATCTATTTTGCCATGGGCTTCAATCTGATAAGGCTTTAGATTCAAAGAGAAATCGTGATAAAACTCCACCCTCTCACATAGATAAGCGACGGTGCACCAAACGAGTATAATTAGTTACTGACGTATTTGTCTATAGTCGGATGATATGCCCAATAACCAAGTTTTCCCATGTGGGCTATCGCGACAGAGCAATTGGTAACATTTTTATCATTCCCGCCATCCGTCGAAGCTAGAAATCAGATCAGACATGGTTTGTGATGTTAGACCGGACACGTCATATGAAAATAACAAAGCAGTAAAATTGAGCGCTCCGCTTCCTTCATTATATTAACGACACAAGCCGATTACTCGTGCTAATTATGATTGTCTTTCTTTCTTTGTTCACAAAACCGTTGCATCCTGTCAATATTGCATAAATAATGAACTATTACATTTTGGCCGCGAGGAAGGAGAGGAAAACATAGTACAAGGTTTCAGTGAGAAAATAAAAGACAGAAAAAAAGAAAGGAAGATAGCAGTAAAGTGATAGAGAGAGAGACAGAGAGACAGGTAAGACCAGATACTACACTTTGGTCTTAGCCATACTGCCGAGAAGCTTTGGCGACCTCATTTTTAAGACGCACGTTATCGAGCGATGGAAACCGAGCAAGCAAGCCCCAAATCCAATTAACATAAATAAAAATAATATCGTCTGCTGTATTATTTTTTAAATTATTATGAAGAGAAATGTTCGTTAGACGGAGATTTAGATAGGTAGAACGAAAGAAAGAAAGAAAGAAAGAAAGAAAGAGAGAAAGTGAGAAAGAAAAAAGAAAGAAAGAAAGAAAAGAAAGAAAGAAAGAAAGAAAGAAAGAAAGAAAATATTTAACGTCTTCTGTCAACATCTCATAAATAATGGACTATCCCGTTTTGATCGCGTGGGAAGAGAAGAAAAGACACTATATGATTTAACTGAGAAAATGAAGGAAAGAAATAAAGAAAGAAAAAAAGAAGGGAAGATAGATACATTTACCTACTGTTTCAGCGACATGGAAAAAGTTGTCAGTTTCTCATCTTTTCATTTGTACCCTCTTCTTAAAGTAACGCCCAGCATTTACATCTATGATTGTTGTTGCAATATTTTGTTAAGCTTGTTATGCTCAAATATTTAACAATACGATAGGCTAATTTCTGCTGATATTTTATTGTCGTAGAACTCGCCATGAGCTTATTCAATCAACAAAATAAGAATTAAGACTCACCAGAAAATTCAAATAGGAAAACCGTAAAGTTTTCTTTCTAGTAATCATTAATTAAGCAAACTTTTTTTCACATGTTTAAATAATAGAGAATAACACATAGACTTCAAAGATGAAGCGAATACGTCAGATAAATATTCACAATGAGAGTGAGAAACTTAAGACTCAAGAAATATGCAAGGACTGGAAATATTAAAGTCTGAAGAAAGATCTGATTTGAGCAAGATGAACAAGAACAAAGTAAAGCCTGATGGGCACGTAATAGAAAATCGCTCAGTATTAGACGATTTCGACATCGAAAAGGTCATAGAAACAACTAGGTGAAAATGAATGAGAGTTCCATCGGTCAATCAGCTATTGAACCAAAGCCTGACGAATAAACTTAGACGCAGAATTAAACCGGAAATAGGACAAGAATAGAGCGACTTTGTCAACGAAACAAAAAATGCTATATTATTATAATGACATTGGAGGGTACAATAAAAATGCAGAAGAATGTGCATCTGTTTTATAGATAACGCAAAATTGTTTAACGAGGTGAGGCAAAAGAATTTATTTTAACTCTTAGGAAAATTCGATCTATTTGAAAAGGATGGTAAAATAATGCAGAACATATACTGGAAGAAAACTGCCTGCTGAGAAATTATTTTTCCTGATAGGAAATTGATTTAGCAGGTACAAAAATTAGAAAGGGGCGTGAGCCAAGGATATGTCTTCTCTCCAGATTTCTTCAACCCCTATAGCGAGACTATTCTTCGGATAGTTGGAGTCCATACCAGGATTTATTAGGGAGCTAGAGTCCTTACCAGGATTTATTAGGGGGCTGGAGTCCATATCATGATTTATTAGGGAGCTAGAGTCCATACCAGGATTTATTAGGGGCATACCATCATGATTTATTAGGGGCTGGCGTCCAGGATTTATCATATCATTTTATTAGGGAGCTAGAGTCCATACCATTTATTAGGATTAGGTCCATACCAGGATGGAGTTAGGGGCCCATATCATTTATTTATTAGGGAGATAGAGTCCATACCAGGATTTATTAGGGGCTGGAGTCCATATCATGATTTATTAGAGTTACCAGGATTCATTAGGGGCTGAAGTCCATATTATGATTTATTAGGGAGCTAGAGTCCATACCAGGATTTATTACTGAGGAGTCCATACCAGGGGGGATGGAGTCCATATCATTATTTATTAGGGAGCTAGAGTCCATACCAGGATTTATTAGGGGGCTCCATACCTAGAGTTTTTATTAGGGAGCTGGAGTCCATATCATGATTTATTAGGGAGCTAGAGTCCATACCAGGATTTATTAGGGAGCTAGAGTCCATACCAGGATTTATTAGGGGATGGAGTCCATATCATTATTTATTAGGGAGATAGAGCCCATACCAGGATTTATTAGGGAGCTAGAGTCCATACCAGGATTTATTAGGGGGCTGGAGTCCATATCATGATTTATTAGGGAGCTAGAGTCCATACCAGGATTTATTAGGGGGCTGGAGTCCATATCATGATTTATTAGGGGGCTGGAGTCCATACCAGGATTTATTAGGGAGCTAGAGTCCATACCAGGATTTATTAGGGGGCTGGAGTCCATACCAGAATTTTTTAGGGAACTAGATTCCAGACCAGGATTTATTAGGGAGCTAGAGTCCATACCAGGATTTTTTGGAGTCCATATCATGGGGAGTCTGGATTTATTAGGGGGCTGGAGTCCATATCATGATTTATTAGGGAGCTAGAGTCCATACCAGGTTTTTTTAATGGGGGACTGGAGTCCATATCATGATTTACTAGGGAGCTGGAGTCTATACCAGGATTTATTATTTATACCGATACCATTAAAACCAACGACTTGTGTGCTGGATCATTGTTCTGATAAAACAAGACGCCTTTCGTAAGATTTCTTTTTGGTTTGATAGGCTTTCTTTACTGCCTCAACAAGTTGGTATAGTTCTTTCCATTGATGGCGTGGCCCTTTTTCTATAAACAAAATGCATTTTGCACAAAAAAAAAATGCGGCCAGGATTAAGATTAGGGGTATGTTGTAACCTAGGAGGGTTACTGAATGAGGAATAACAAAAACGGAGGTTGGAAATGAAATAGTAATCCTTATAATATCAACAAAATACAATATTCGCCAGCGGCGTGAAGTAGGTAAATTAGTGCTAGTAGTGGACTACTTAGACAGCATATTAACATCACTTTGCAATAGCCTTCCACGTATTTATGAGAACTGGGACATAACCATTAGTGTTCATAAGTACGGTATATAACAGGTTAGTAAAGAGGTGTTGTTAATTTTACTATTTTACTTGTTAGTAATATTAGTTCCAATAGTTCGTAGCTTTACACCTACGACTCACCATTCATGTGTGTGTATTTTTGTTTCGTTCGTTTTGTTTCGCGGCATATCAACCGAAATCTAAATATGTTTTATTTATTTTTATGTTTTCAACTAGTTTTATTGTACCTAATTTTATACTTTCAGGTATACGTATTTTTAAACCATACCCGAAGTTGTTAAGCAACTACAATCATTCAAATTCAGTTTGAAAAAAATGTCAAATTTTAAACAATCAATTTAGATGTCAAAACAAAGCCTGAAATAAAATTTAGGTATTATTAAAATGATCTATTGAAGTTATTTCATGTATTCTAAAACAAACTAATGACCGAGGTTATTAGGCAAAACCAAATAATCACATTTTGCTTCCATAAAAAGCTAATAAAATCATCATAAATTGAACAACACCTATAATAGTACAAATAACAAAGACATATGACCAGTTTCCCCACTCTGAGAAGTTAGTGTTACATCAACTACCAATCTCTGATCATCAAATTTTTGAGGTACGCCTATATATCGTCGTATCATCATCATAGTTATTTAAAATTGATCGAAATATATTCTTAGGTAGATCATTTATGCATATCAAAAAGAGGATTGGTCCGAGATGTGACGCCAGGGGAACGCCTGCGTTGGTCGTCAGGTCAGGATGGGGACTGGCCGTTAATAAGGAATCTACCAGTTAGAAAGGATTTTATAATAGAGAAAACTCTTCCAGTGATTCCATCGATGAGGGATTTTGTGTAACAAACATGGTGCCACACCTTGTCGAAGGCCTTTGAGATATCTAATGCAATGATCCTTGCTGTGTATTTGTCGTCTAGGGCCTCACTTATTCTGCGTGTAATGGTGGTTAGAACGTCACCAGTGGGCCAGGCTGATCGAAACCTATAATGCCCGTGGCACAAGAGTTTTCTTTTTTCTATCTAAACCTTGTATGAAGTTATTAAAGCAAATCATATAAACTTCAATAATTCAAATTTTAGCCACAGGTCCGTCTGAATTTGATAAAATCCATCATTTGGCAAATCTATCAAGTCCAAATGTCACTCAAGATTCGTTCATGAAAATTACTTTAGAAAAGTCAATTTTTATGTATTTTTTGTTCCAATTTTGATGCTTTAAAATATTTGCTTTAGTGGCAGGAGATTGTCTAGGAGATCTTTTTTACAGATGCCAATTCACAAAGTGTTCTACACATTTTGTCTTTCTTGACTCCCTCAATTGCAGCCTTTCCAAAGATCTAAGCGCTGTTCAAAAATGGTTGTTTTGCTAAAACTCGCTTTAGCTAATCTTCATCTCTTTTCCTTTGCTTCGCGATATCAACTTTGTTATATTTTCGACGCCCTTCTTTATCGTTCAATGATCTTTACGAAGCTCCTTTGATATCTTTAATGTGGACATTTTCTCACTCAATTACTTATAAATAATGTTATTTTCTATTTTTCAGCAGTTATCAGATCCTTCCCTCTACCCATGTTTCAACATATATTATGGACAAAAAGAAAAAAAAGGTTTTATTAGATTTCAGAGGCCTTAAGCTAATATTCGTTTAATCAGCATAACTTAAGTTAGTCTATTTTCGAAATATATCATAAGATATCACAAAAATTAACGAGTAAAAATGGTAGGAAATTTAATTAAATATTTTACTAAGGGTGGAAATAAATGACTTTAAATTTGAAAAATATTGTTTGTGAGTTAATGAGGTTCATTTTATTTACATGATAACTTCAAACATGTTGTAGATATATATTTTGTAGGTCATAAAATGTAGTAACGTTCCCTATAAAAATATATTGTTCGTAAAATTTTTTTTTTTATAAAACAGTATTGCTTATAATTTTACTATAAAAATGCACCGTTAGTTTTTGTTTCAAAATTCACTATTTGTTCATAGCTGGGGCCCTAACACGTATTATCATCCCGGTGAACCAGGAACAGCAGCAGTTAAGGTGTGATTCTACGCTCATCAAAACACCCGATCCCACGGTCAGAGGGCTTGTTGGTGGATGTAGTTTATCGTCAACCCCAGGACGATTGTGTGTATGGAAGAAACCAACTGAAAGCTGAAAAGGAAGGACAAAAAACATTAAATGCATCTGCCATATCTAGTCTGGTGCTCTGGCTATATATCTCGAGATACTCACCAAAGAATTTCCAAAGAAGAATTTGTCATTTTATCATTTAGTTCAGATCTGGAATCTCGACATCCCTACCACCGTGACGTGGCTTCCCTCTGTCTCTTTTATCCCTGGTATCTCGACTGCATGAATTGCAGGCTAGTACTCGATTACCTACTATCATCGTTTTACTGCTGATATAGGTAGATGTAACCGTAAATTCAATTCTAAATAGTTTATTTTCTCACACTTCTTTTCCGTGGAACTCTCATCCAATTTCCTGAAACGCTGCTGCCCACAATCTTCAAAACTTTTAAATGCAACCTCAATCACCACATTCCTGAATTCTGTTTATTTATTTTTCTTTCTCCTCGCCAAAGTCTTCTCATTCTCTTCCACTCTCAGTATTTCCTTGCGTCTTAGAAGCAATGTTACTTTACTTGGGTGAGTGGGATGAAATGATTTTTAAAAAAATCTATACAACTACACAAAAATATAAAAAAAAAAATAATGCTCAATGCCAGGGTCTGTGTCAAGGTCTCTTGCCCGCACTCTTCAAACGCTCCATTTTCGTAAGCTAGTATTCCTATAAAATACAAATTTTATTTTATGTATAATAATGGTCGCATGCAATACAAGTGAATAACTGAACTAGAAAAACTGAAAAAAAAAATGTATCTAAATACAATTAGAGACATGCCATAATAGATCAGTCCAGCTTAAACAATATTTTGCAGCAATTTTTAACATTAACTTGAGATCTTTCCTGTTAAAAAATTGAATAATTTTACACATTCAACATTATGGCTAAAATAGTAGTACATTTCATATAGTGTTTTTTCAAGAGTTAGTATGAAAAAAACAAACTCACTGATTTGGACACAAAAGAACCCCGGGGTTGACGTCGAAATCCGTGAAAACTTGCGCTTGAAAATATCAAATTTGTCTTTGTGGCCAAAGCGGTATAAGCGGTTTTCCCTACCCTGAGAGAGATGCAGGTTCAATTCCTACTGAAGAGTGCAATCTTTCCTTTAATAAGATTTCACGAAATTTCAGGCTGTTAGGTGACTATAAATAAATATACAGTTTAATATATAACCGGAGCTTCTACTCAAACAGGAGCATCCATTAATAATAAAGTTGAAAGTTCTAAAATTAATAAATATTCATTCTATTATATATATATATATATATATATATATATATATATATATATGATAGCGATGTAAAGATATCATGAAGCCAAAACTACGGACAGTTAATGGGATATTGAGAGAATATATTTAAAGTAAGCAGTCTTCGCAATAATTTAATCGATATGAAGTTAGAGTATCAATAGCGTTAATATGAGCAATATTATGTCACTTAGCTGATTGATGTTACCTTCAGCATCCCAATATATATATATATATATATATATATATATATATATATATATATATATATATATATATATATATATATATATATATATATATATATATATATAACCATTTATTTAAGGCCTCCACTAATTATACAGTCAATATACACTGATACTTTCAAACTTGAATCATCATTGTCATGGATGTTTTATCAGTTACAATGACTTAGGCTTTCTTTTGGTTGTATTGCCTCAATTTTTCGATTTCAGCTGCTCTATTCTCTCTTTTCAGCCTTTATTGTTGCTTGGCATATGTGTGTGTGTATGTGTGTGTGTGTGTGTGTGTGTACCTTACGGACCGACGCTGCAAAGAGGAACAATCATTTTATTTATTTCATTAAGAATTTACAAAGCGGAACGGTCAATTAGTTCTTTTTTCATACCCTGCCTGGTGGCAAACGCTGCTGGTAGCGCCTGGGGTGGCGGTCCCACCATAGCCACCGAAACCGTGAGATCACCTGCTCGGCGGCTGATGAAGACACATTGTATGTTAAAAAAAAAAAGAAATATATATATATAAATTCCCAAGAGGATAGAATCCAGGTAGAATTCAATGTCTAGGACAGAGTAATAATATAATATAAAAGGCCAGACAGTAATATTCCATGGTTATAATTTATTACATTGGAATCGTAATCACGGTCCAATTCATTAGACTTACAAAATAAAAAGAAAAAAAAAAAAAACCCCAAAACATGGAATATTAGTGTTTGAGCCTTTTATTTATATATATATATATATATATATATATATATATATATATATAGGGGTATATATATATATAGGAGGGTGTATGCGTGTGTTTAAAATACATGTATTTAGAAAGCGAGATAATTTATGAATGACATCTGCAAAACTATAATATTTAGAATTTCATATATGTTATCATCATTTCTTTTAAGGCATAGGTAAATTAGTTTCAAATAGATCAATGGTCGTCAAACCTTTTTCTGACCGAAGGCCCTTTTCTATTTCTTCTTCCTTCCTAAGCGGCCATTATTTAAAATATCTTTGAATCTTAAAAATCGCACCGATGCTGACAATTAAATAAAATGTATGAAAAGTTAAGAAATTTTGACCAGGTTCAAATTTTAACTCTAGTGTTATCAAATTCAGAATCACCCTCCCCAAAAGCAATTAAAAAGAGAAAGCAACGCTCAATCTAGCATTAAATAAGGCGAATCAAAATAAGTTAAAAACGGTGTTCCTTAAAGATATTGGCCATCATGGCTTTTCATTGTTTCCTATCTCCAATGGCCATTAGCAGCTTTTCTCAACCCTGGTGCTAAATTCCATTGCGCCATCAATTTTGTAAGCTCTCTTGACGTCGATTGTAACTAAGGCTTTTGATTTAGTTGATCGTCGAGCTCAGTGCCTATTTTTCATCTGACCCAAAGAATACAACATATATGGTTAGTGCCCTACCTCATTTTAAAAATATTTTATTTGTGATCTAATTCCATTGATTAAACAAAGATTCCAATAAATTTCTTACATAACAGTAATGCGATCGACAAAAATCGGTGCAAAAAGTGGATCACCTAGTTAAAATCCTACCTTACTATTTCTCTGACTCCCGATTGGTCAATAAATATCAATATCATGTTTTCAAATGCGTTCGAATTGTATTGACCTAGTCAGATACATTAGATGTGTGTAAATTTAGTTTTGAATGGAGTTATCTTACTTTGATTGGTTTTGAAGTACAATATAAGGATATATATGCAGAATAGGAGGGTATATGTTTCTTCTACACGCAGTCAAATTAAGCAAACATCGTATATAATAATATCCCCTACACATGTACAGTAACTAATATCTAGCTCAGGGTTCATTCGTACAAAGCCCCCCCCCATTCAACATCTTGACTATCATGGAACTCTTCACCGACCGCTTGGACCCCTTTGACGACACCTGAAGTATATATATATATATATATATATATATATATATATATATATATATATATATATATATAGCAAAAAAAAACAGATACGTGAGCCTACGCAACACAAGAAAAATGTGTATATGTATGTGTGGGGGCGTATGTATGAATATATATATATATATATATATATATATATATATATATATAATATATATATTAACTGACCCCCAAAAGAATTATTTTTACAATTCAAAACGTTTTGGCTTTAAATAACCCAGAAATGGTGGTTAAACATAATATATGTTACACATTCCTTCTAACTTGTATCATCATCTTCGTTGTTTTTATCAAAAGGTATCAGTTACTTGGGCTTTCCTCGGGTTTATTATTGCCATATCTTTCCTAGAGTTGTTCAGTCCACACTTTTCAATTTTGATGGAATTCAAAATATTTTATATGGCCTTGTAGGGGATGAATTTTTTTCCAATCTACAGCCTCTTTCCTAACAGTCGCAAATTTGCAAACCGGTCACTATTCTGTCAAGTAGAGATCTTTAGTAAGCTTAATTTAAGGTGACAGAAAACTACGAACATGAATGGTTAAGTGCTCTTTATTAGTTATTGTCTGAAAGACGTCGTTGTTGACTAAAGCTCCACAGCGAAATTATTTGTTTAACTTAGTATCTTAATAGTTCACTCGTAGGATACAACTAACGAAATTCGGACACACTATCTCGCGACACGTCTTCCAGGTGTTGAACAAAATATTAATAAATCTGAAAAAGTTTGTTAAATGCAAGGAAAAGAATATTAAACTGTCATGTAAATATATCTTTTTATATGGCAGTGAATGCTGAGCAATGTCCTCATAGATTCACAAAATCAGCCTTTATGTGATAGAGATTTGTAGATGAATGCTGGGAAGACTGCAAATGTACCACGTGATCAGAGAAGAAGAAAAGACACATATACTTACAATCAGAAAGAGGCATATTTTCTGGGACATTTCATGTGGAAGCAGAGCTTGGGAAATTTATTACGATCAGGTCATATGGAAGATAAGGGTTAAGTTGCGATAATCTACATAAGATGCAAATTGATGGCAAATCAGGGAATTTGAAACAAGGCAGGGGATGCATGTTGCTTAGAGTAGCAAAAAGCAGGAAGCTGTGGAAAGCCATAATTGCTCACCGTCCTGAAGTGTTTGGAGATATAAAAGCAGACGAACATGCGGTTAAGAAACTACCTTAAATAGCGAACAATAGTCGTGGAGTATGTTAATTTGTCTCAGTGTGTGCGCATGCGAGTTTATGTTCGAACGCGTGTGTGTCATCAGACATGATTTTGTATAGATTAAGGATTGACAGGCAAAAGTATTGGAAGTTGTAAAGCGAAGAAAAACAATAACGAGAAACAGAACAAATCGCAGAAAAAAAAGACGGAAGAAAAACTAAAAAAAAAAAAAAATCAGATAAAATCACTTGAGATTTTTCTCCAATAAACTATTGAAAAAATCCATCTACTGAAACAAATACCTGTTCATCTCGCTCGATTTACTGTCGCACCGGAGCAAGAGGACGTACGTGAGACATCCAGAGGTGATTGGTCGCTGTTTCTGCTTCGACGAAGATCAAATTAAATCTGGCATATATCGACAAGAGAACTGCACGCCCAGTGCAAATGCCAAGTCATTATCCTGTCGATTTAGCCGGGAAAAACATCGAATCTCATCGTCCAAACGACTCTACATATCGACTTAAGATGCCGAGTATCCTGTACGCAAGTAATTGACATTTCTCACCTTTACACACGGGGATCGTGAACCAGTCAATTGCCAAACAGAGAGAAAGGTATTTATGAGGCGGGGGCAATGCGGATTTTACAAGGTCAGAAATATACCGAAATCTATTAAAAATAATTATTATCAGCCTTCTCCTTTTATACTTCGGTATTTTGTTTTGGTAACGAAAGGTTTTTACCAAGTTCTTACTTTTAATTTTAAAATTATTACTTATGTAGATATTATTAAAAGGTGCATTTTATTAATAAATAAAAATAGAAAAATTACCCCCATTTAATGTCCAGTAGAAAATTGTTCTAATAGTATTTCGTTGAGTTATCTTTATATGAGATTTTAATGTTTTTACAATTATTATACAGGGTATCCCTAAATTCTAGACACACAGGAAATTTCTTTAACTATACTTTTTTACCTCCACATATTAAACATGGTTTTGTCGAAAGAAGAAAGAATTGACTTCTTTTTTTTTTTAGATATGCCAAAGGCGAATGTGTACGCAATGAAAATCACCGATGCGACATACTATATTAAACGTATCAGTGAATATGCTACAATTGACGGCAATGTGGAGTTATTACATTGAGATTAGGTGAATCTTGCAAACACACCAAAATTTTCATCACAAATGATGGAAATCATATTGAAGATGTTGTTTGTTAATATTCCAATCAAATAAAATATTCTTGAAAAATTTGTTTCTTGAAAATATGCATTTTTGAATATGTTTCCAGACTTTAGGGACACCTTATAAATAGGGATTTGGTGGTGGGGGGGCATCATTTTATTACTTATTTACAACAGAAAACAGTCATTTTATGCCCAGTAAAATCTTAGATTAATACTATGAGGTTGGTGCAAAAATAATGACGTAATAATATCGTTTTTGGACGTATTTTTAACGTCAAAAAAACGATATCATTACGTCATTATTTTTGCACCAACCTAATAATTTATCTATGCTACTATGTGATAATATATTTTGTTAAATCATTATTCTCTTTAGAAGGTTTTCACTTGTGAGATTTTAACTGTATTATATTATTTGTTTGCTTTGTGGCATATCAACTGCTTATGGGTTATTTAATGCCGAAATTTAGTCTTCTTGAGAGTATTTGTTATTTCTTTACAAAATCAATTGCTGATAATATATTTTTTTTAAATATGTGTTCCTGGTATTTTTTTTCAAAGCTGTATTGCTAGTAATTCTATTTTTTTCAAAAATGTATTGCTAGTAATTTGTTTTTAAATGAATTACTGATATGATTTTTTCCTGTATCGCTTTATTTTTTTTACTATGAAAATGCATTATTGGCATTTTTGTTATAAAAATGTATTTTTATACTTTTATAGAGTTTTTACCTCAGTTTGGGTGGTTAACTATTTGCCCGTAGCTGGGACCCTAACAGGTGCTCCTACCCTAATTCAGAGTGGACCTAGATACAACAGCTATTACGCTCCTCAAAATGCTGGATGTACTTTATCGTCATACCCAGGACGATGTATTACTTTAAAATAATAAATATATATAGTGATTATTGGATGTGTGTCATTTTCATTTTCAGAAAACTGATCCCCCACTTCATGTATAGTAGAAACTCATATTAATACCACTTTATCAATGTCATCAGAATCTTTACTATTAAAAGCTTTTCACTTGTGAGTCTTTAAATGTATGATTTTACAATTATTATATATTGTGTTTACTGGGTGATCAGTTTCTTAATAATTAACAACAGAAAACTGATCCCCCTATTCTATGTTCAGTAGAGTCATACATTGACCTGTATCCTTCCTATGCAAGGGAAACTACCATCTGCGCAACAGTATTTTTTAAAGTTAATAAACAAACATTTTCATAAAAACAACACTCTATGTAAGATCTTCAATAGGAACACGATTAAAATGAGCTACTCCTGTATCAATAACATGTACAAAATTATCAAATCTTATAATAACTATATTTTAAGTAATTTCTGTGAGATAAACAGCAAACATAGTATTGAACCCTTTTGTAATTGTAGACATAAAGATAATTGTGTACTTGAGGGAAAATCCATATCTAGTATGCTTATATACCAAACGACCATTTCCCCCGAAGAAAATATGAAAAATGTTTACATTGGAAATTCCTCCGGGGGGGGCATGAAAAACAGAGATTTCATCTCTATAGACACTCATTTACCAATCCTAAATTAAAATACCAGACGGCTCTTCCCCCCAAAAATTCGAATGGAAGAAGAAAGTTCTAAACCCACAGATAGATTGAAAGATTATAGGTTCCACACATACTTCTAATAGTGTTAGAGATAGGTGTAACTTATGTTTACAAGAAAACACTAAATAATAAAATAGAATAATCAAAGCAAACTATTGAATCAAAGGAATGAATTAGTTGTAAAATGTCGACATCAAAATAAATTCAGATTTCAATAATACAGATTTCACATTATCAACTACTATTTCTCTTAATCTTAAAATGTCGAATATATAACTAATTCTAATTTCTATATTTTGACACCATATTAATTATATCTTATAATTCTCCCTGTTCTATGAATTCTCTTTCATTTTAACACTTAACTCTATATTTTAATGTTCTTTAAATGTAACTTTTTAGGCGTTTTAAATATTTTTAATTTTTTTTTATTAATTATGTTTTTTTTATTATAATATCAATTGATTTTAATATAAATTATCTAAATATAACTTATGTTTAATTTATTAAATATATTTCACTTTTAAGTATAATTATTCATTAGAAGGGTACTTTTAAACTTTTTACTTGTATTTTAAACTTAACCTAATCTCTATAAAATTAAATAAAATTTTTCTTCTCTTAGTTTTAAATTAACACTTCATTCTTCATATAACCTCAATTTAATGTCATAAGGGTAATATCTTGGTTTAATTTCATAAATCCACTTCCCTTTAAGGTTATAATACACTGTCTCGTGCCTTTCGTCTAACTAAAAAACTGAAATAGATAATATCTGTATTGATTTTCGACAGATGCTACTTCCAACACGAACTCAGTCTGTATACCGGGGTTGAATAAGACTGACGAATTTTTGTCGGATGAAATAGATTTAAAACCCATATGAAGTAATTTTGGATTCATGGTTTACTATTATTTGTTTGTTCTGCATAATAAATATATTGAGCTCTTTTCGTGAATCAGTTTTAATATTTTATATTACTACGATCAACTTGGATTATATACCAACGGATTTATTACCTTTACCATATATATATATATATATATATATATATATATATATATATATGGACTCTCCCGTAGGTTTCGACGTATGATGATCTGACAGTTGATTCAGTTATGAAATTTTGTGCGATAATCTTAAGTGGCATTTAAGACCCGCTAGTGATTTACAAAGGAGGCCACATATAGAGAAAGAGTGAGGATTTTGAGATGAGATCACTGTTAGATTGACTGACCTTTTAGATCTTGCTCTCACTTCTTGAAGATGATTCAGACGAGCAAATTGAAAACTGCTGAGTCCACTAAAACACGTTGATCTCCATTCTACCCGCTCCAAGGCTAAGCGCACAAGGGTGGTATGTGGTATATTGACAGATGACAACTTGCTTTTCAGCTTGTCTTTGTACCCAAGCTATGGGCGATCTACATTCCTGTATCCCTGATCTAACTGGCTGTACATTAGCATCTTGGGTATCCTGTAATCAGACATTCTCATAACCAGTCTACCGTAAATGAGACTATGAAAAACTCTCGATTCCTCTAATATTACACCTGTTAAACAGGTCTACATTAGATGTCATATCTTGAAGGTTAACTCCACAGATATCACGCAAACAGCTTTTATGGAAAATATCCAGCTGGCGTATATGGTACTTGTACGGAGTCCACGACTCTGAGCCATACAAAACAATGGCAAGTACAACACCTCTGTAAACCCGAATTTTCGTATCCAGTTGAATATCCCGCTCATTCCACAAGCGATGGTGAAGTTTGCTGAAAGCACTGGTAGCCTTAGCAATCTGATGCATGATTTCATCATCTAAAGTTCCACTGTAATTGACTTTGCTACCAAGATAAGTGAAAGACTTTACATAGTTCAGGGGTTTGTCTTCTACTTTCAATGGTCTCTTTGGAAATTTGTAGACTAGTGGTTTTTGTTTCTCACCACAGAATTGCTTCGAAGTAAGTTTTATTTATGCTAAGTGTAATACCAAAGGCTTTACATGCAGCAGAGAAACGATTTATTATATTTTGGGCCTTCTCAAATGATGTCCCTACAAGAGCCGCATCATCAGCAAGTAACAAATCACGAATAATATGCGTACGAAGGTTGGTCTTTGAAGCGCTGATGATTGAAGAGACCACCAGTTGTTCTAAACTGAAACTTGACGCCACTCTCTGTGTCTTCGAATGTATATTTCAGCATCACCGAGAAGAAAAAGGTAAAAATGACAGGGGCCATGACACAACCTTGCTTGGTGCCATTTCTGACATCATACCATCAGACACGATATTAGCTTTCATTCTTTCATGAAAGGGGATGATGACCAATAGCATGTTTTCAGTGATGCCGAGTTTCCTTAAGACTTGCCAAAGAGTCTCTCGATTCACAGTGTCAAAGACCTTCAAGTCTACAAACACCATGTACAACTCCTGGTGTTTATATACTGTTTAAAATCACAGATGCCTATTCAAACACGTATTTGGTAATAATAACAGTAATTATGTCAGGTCATGGATAAATGTCCATTAATTCCATAAAATCTATGTTTCGGATTCGAAAATGTAAAATTAGCAGATATCGGCATCGAAAAATCTTGACTAGAAATTTACTTGCTTCGACGTGAAGCTGTTTGTGAAACTGGATGATTAGGACGTTTCTCCCCGCCAAAAAAACATCTAATCTAAAAAACAAAAAACAAAACATAGAGATCTCTTCCAACACGCATAGCTACTAAATATAAACTATATAGTAAAATATATACAGAGTATATTAGTGGAAGAAATGTTATAAATGAACTGATTGATTGTAATTCATTAGAATATATTTGGGAATTGGTTTTAAACGATTGATAATAATGAGGATTTGTGTATAATTCCTACAACCTGGACACAGTGGAACGGGGACATGGAAAGATGCTGTATTCGAAACCAACCGCTTCAGAGGAACAGTTGTTGGAATTATCAAAGAGAGAAACCAAACCTACAAGTAAAAGAAATAGGAAATAGACTTTTCTATCTTTTCTACAAATATTCTCATGGCAACTGCTCTGATGAGATTTTTGCAGGTGTAGAATTAATTTCAACTCTGAACTAAGAGTTAGGCTTAGGGTTAAGGTTAAGGGTTAGGGTTTTTAAAATGGAGTTGAAATTAATTCCGAAGTTTAATTAGTTCCGAGTTGAAATTAGTTCCGAGTTGAAATTAATTCCGAGGTGAAATTAATTCCAAGTTGAAATTAGTTCCGAGTTGAAATTAATTCCGAGGTGAAGTTAATTCCAAGTTGAAATTAATTCCGAGTTTAAAATAGTTCCGAGTTAAAATTAGTTTCGAATTGAAATTAATTCCGCGGTGAATTTAGTTTCGAATTGAAAATAGTTGTCACTCGATTTTGTCCTTGTATCCCGACTACATGAATTTAAGGGTGTTACTAGATTGGTAGATCCCACACGTTTACTGTTGAAATACCTAAATGCAACCGCCACTTCTACTCCAAAAATTTCTTTCCCGCATTTTCTACCTGTAAAACTTACTTCCGTTTATTTGCTCCCCTGTTAATTACAATCTTTATAAATTTAAATGCGACGTCACTGAATCCTTTCAGCTTTGGCCCTTTTCTTTAATCCTCCATATTCTCACTCACTGTAACACGCCCGCATATTAGTGACATTTCCGCTTTGCTTAGAATGAAAAGATTAAACACAAAAAGAGAATAGTTGTCACAAGAAAAAGCTGGGAAACTAAAACAGTGAGAACACCGGAATACAACTCTTGACAGCTGAAAGTATTAGCTTGGACGTAAAGCAACGGAGAAGTTGTGCAAACAAGTAGCGCGCAATGATCTTTTCGAGATTTGGTAGAAGAGGTCTCATCTTAAAAGAACTTTTGAACATGAAATTTTTGCTGACTAAATGAAAAGCAAAAACTTCTTCATCTTCCCTCCTCCTTTTTCTTCTCCTCATCCACCTTCTCCTTCTTCTTCTTCTTATTCCACTCCCTCCTTAAACTTCTTCTTTCTGCGCCATATCCCTCCAGAACGTAAATGATCATCGCTCTCCAAAATAGCTGTTAATAAATTTTGTCAAATTGTCATCTCTTCTAGAACTTGATACGACATCAATTTACCCAAGTTCACTAAGTAGGTTATGCCTCATTTTTCTCTGTTCTTCTTGGCTTCAACCTGTCGTAAGAGTATCAGATTTTCCAAGCATTCTTTCCTCGCTAGAAATTTCCGATATCTCTTCCTGATGCTACGTATAAGTTTCCTTTTTGTTTTCATTTCCCATAAAACTGCGTCGTTTCTCACATGCTCAGTCCATGGTCTCTTTAACATTTTGTTAATAATTAAAATACAAAAATACAAGTGAGATGATTACAATTATTTGTCCCGTATATGCAGACAATATTTGTTGTCAGATCAAAAAACCCGAAACTTTAGATTGTTAGGGACACACCTGCAGCTCTAGCAGTAGGGTGTCTCGTCTATTGGATCCCAAACGCTGTGGCACGCCTCATAGATACGTCGGAAAAAGGATAGCCAGTTAGAAAATCAGATATTTTGAAACAGTTTAAAAAAATTCATATGCCAATAATAAATATAATTTCAAAATTTAAATTATTATTATGGATAACTACTAATTGAATGCGTAAGTCCTAGTATAAAAAGTTTTGAATAATTATTAGCTGATTTTATCATTGTGATATTTTTGCATTCTATCAAGTATTAAGAATATAGAAACTAGGGTCTGCAAATTGGAGGAGAGAGTTATCAATGATAATATTCTGACTTTGAATCCGCAGTTATCTTCCTTTAACCTCCTCTCTGTTTTTATTTAATTATTTATTTTTAAATGTAATTTTTATCACATAAAATTTGGTGAGGCGCTAGCAAATTTTAATTCCGAAAAAAAAAAATGCGTCTGTGAGACAAAAAAATATTGTAAAACTACTGAGCTAGTCTAACGGATCTGATCCCCTGTCTTTCTCCTAGACGGTTCAACACCCACGGCAAATGATCCCACTTTTTCCCTGCTTTTACCCCCGACCCGAGGTGAGAGATCCATACTTTTACAAGGGTATTTCCTCAAATGCCTATGCAAACGCCTCGACTGAAATTTAAGTCCGGGGCGCCAATCTCGCTTTCCGCCGAAATCCACAATTCTACGCACACACAGTTGCAGACGTCAGTAATCAACTGTAAGTATTTCAATCTCTTGACAAATCTCCTACTATAAATTGATAATAAATAGCTCCCTTTGGTTGTATCCTTACTTAATCCCAAGCTGACAACACTTTATCTTCTGTCAATGAAGACTTCGGACTTAAAATTATAAATTAGGCACATGTAACAGCAGCTGTGCGTCTCTTGCTGTGGCAGTTTCTTTAATTATAACTCGTGTAATTATGTCTAATTACCCAGTGTCAAGGGGTTGATGAGAAATCGATAGTGCTTGTCTGTGTTGATTCTGGACTGATTGACTAAACTGGTCGATCATAAATATCTTTAAGTGAAAAGTTATAGACATCACCAGCAATCAATGTCCTATTTTAAACTTTGTCTATCGTGAATTCGCGCGTGGATTGAAACCTTGCTCGTTGACTGTAAATTCCTTCAATAAATAGATTTTCTACATTGTAGTGCTGAAGTTTCATTTTCAAAAACAAGTTGTGACCAGGATCCTGACTAGTAAATTAAGTTTATATCTGTCCCAGAATTATTACTGGATGGTGGATTTTGGTAAATACTTGATACACGCTGATACTTGTGATTTGATTTGATTGATTTGTTTAACGGTATATCTACACCGTATCCGTCATTTAATGTCGAAATTTATTTTTCTTGGTAGCTTTTAAGTAATAAAAATATGATATATGTTATTCTGCTTTCACAATTGACTACATGGTAGATGATACTCAGCTTTTTTGCATATACATGTTTGTGTGGACATAATTACTAGAGGCGGTGATATGTGTATTTTATATTGTAATTTTGTTGAAGTTATATTTTGAAATACATTTGGATATTTTGAAGAAATTGTAGGATATTGTATGGATTTAATGTCATGAAAGAGTTCTTTCATGTTGGTTGTTTGGTTGGCTGGTTTTGTTTAGCGGCATGTCAACCTCTATGGGATTTTCATGCCAAAATGTAAATATTTAGAACACAATTTTATGTCTGCAATTACAGATAAAATGTATTATTTATCACTTTGCTATAAAATGTATTGCTGCTCATCTTGCTATAAGGGTGTACTGTTTCGTGGCACCATGCATACCTGACAATCTGAGAGAAATATTCATAGATATATGATTTGTTTTTTACGGTTTATCAACCATTTAATAATTATTTAAGGCCGAAAAATATTTTGGGTTTTAAGAATAATTATTTCTTTACATTCAAGCGATCTGGGAGAAAGAAAGAGAAAACGAAGAAGAAAGAAAGAAAAAATAATACGAAAACAGATCATAGACGAGCACACACACGCACGGCTAACAGATAACAGGTGTCGAAAAATATTCAGGTCAAGCATCTGACCGATTTCCGCGGATCCGCGAAAAATGGAAGTTTATTATCAATTGGTTGTCACCCAAGGGAAAAGAAAGAAAGGAGGAAAAGAAGAAACGAAGTTTAGGGACAATGAAAATATTGATAAGTAACAAGTGGGAAAGTGTGTCATTGGAATGATAGTAAAGGTCTAAGTGGGTGGGAAAGTGTATCTAAGGATATGAAGACAAACCATTAATACGAAAACACAGACAGTCTTCAGAATTAGAAAAAGCCCACACAAGGTGGTCACTGGCAAATTTTTTTTTTTTTTGAGATAATAAAGATTTTTATTATCAGACCTTCGAGCGGAGGGAAAATGAAATATTTTTATTCCGTTTCAGAAACGCCAACGAGTCTGAGAAATTCCTTTCTTAGATCATATCCAATTAGCGATAAACTGCTTGACAAATACCACGTGTTAAAAAGCCGAGAGTGTCACCTCAGTCGCTCATGATAAGGGCGATTTAAATTAATATTTTTGTTTTTTTAAGCAAGGTATTTCTTTCCCAAAACAAAGCCACGGATTGTCCACGCCCGACTAGGACGTCATTGGCTAAATAAGATCACATGACACACGAAGGAGGAGGAAAGATACCCGACCAGGACCTCATTGGCCGAGAGCGGTCACGTAACGCACGAGGAGAATCGGTCGACGCCCCTGTCAGGAGTGTAAGTGTAAGGAGCCGATACGAAGAAGCGGGAAAGCGGGTACACGCCCCTCAGAGGCACAGTAAGGGAGTGGGAGTGAGAGTGAGTTACCGAAAATGGAAAAGAATGAAAAATCCCTAACCAGAAATAAGAAGGGTGGATACGTATTTAGAATTATCGAATAACCCCTAGCGCCGACAGACCCATCCCAGTTTTGACTGCGTCAATAAAAGCCCCCAACCGACAGAAATCAGAGTTCAGCCACGGACGGCAAGCGGAGTGGAACCGCGGACGGCGGCCCGAGTTCGGTCGCCCACTTTGCGGGCAAGAGAGGCCAGTTCGTTTGGCCTAAGTGAAGAAGTTCGTCCGACCCAAGCCGAAGAGAAGAAGTTAGTTCGCGCACCGACAGCGGAGATGAGTGACCAGTAATTCAGACTCTGGAGAGAAGTTCCGTTCGTTCGACCCAAGCCGAAGAGAAGTTAGTTCGCGCACCGACGGCGGAGATGAGTGACCAATAATTCAGACTCTGGAGAGAAGAAGTTCAGTTCGTTCGACCCAAGCCGGAGAGAAGAAGTCAGATTGAGCCGCGGACCCTGGCGAGAAGTTTTGAACCTTGGACGACATGCAGAGATGTGCGCCCAGTTTTGAAACCGCATCAAGATAGCTGACCAAGATTCACGCACACTTCTGTATTCTTCTTCACCCAAGAACAAGTAGTTTGAAGAGCGACTTAGAATCAGACCAAAGAAATAAGTTTGTTTTTTTTTTCGACTTTCGTCCAAAGACACACCGAAACACAAATTTCTTAGAGAGCAGACAACTTGAAGCCTTAAGGTTGCCTAGTAAAAGCGTCGTGCCACAATCCACAGAACGGGTCGGGAAGTAGACATAGTCCTATGTACCGAGCAAATAGACATAAAAAGTGTGTTACCTTTTTCTTTGATACGTTGGACCGCGTGAGTTTTTATTTTATTTTATTTTATACATAATTGTGTGTTATCACCCCCGTTGGACTCAACTTGCATTACGGCCCCAACCCCTGTTTGATCTCGTCTGTCTAAGATCAATTCACAACGTGGGTAGGCAGACTGGAGATCAGTGCAGTTACCCTGGTAACCAGGCGTTGAAAGCGGGTTGGGAACGGCGAGGCTTGTATCAATCTAACCAAAGGGTTAGAACGTCACGTTTGGAGCAGCGAGGAGTGAACAGCTGACGCCGCGGCGAAGACGTCACATTTGGTGCTTCCCGTGACCAGGATATCAGAGCCTGGGGAGCACGTGACGTCACAATTGGCGCCGTGACCGGGATCGAACGACACAGTCGACGCTGCGACCGGGGGACGACGTCACAGTTGGCAATTTTATTATAAAAATATATTGTGGATATTTTTAATATAAAAATGTATTGCTGGCATCTTCACCATAAAATGTAATTTTCTACATTCATAGTGTTTCGCTTTTCTTTGGTGGTTCACTCTCCACCCACAGCTGGGACCCTAACAACGGCTACCATCCAGAGTTAAGGTGGATCTGGAAACAGCAGCAATTAAGAGGTGGTTCCACACTCCTCAACATTTCCAACCTCCCGAACAGAGGCCTTGCTCTTGGATGTAGTTTATCATCATACGTGGAACAAACACTCAATGTCGAATTGCCATTTCAGACAAAGATATTTATAGCCATCCAAAGGAGAAACTATGATCTGGAACTGGTAGGAAAGATGAAATGTCACGTGCCCTGAATTCATTATAAAATTTCAGTGTTATAACAAAATCAATAATGAATGGTCTTTGCCAAGAACTTCAAGCTTCACTCACTCGAAAAGGTAGTTTCCCCCAATACCACAAATTGCTAAAAAAAAAATCATCAACCTGAAAATTTAGGTCATGTTTTTAAATAGCCTCGTTGGAGAGGATGCAAACAAGGAGGAAGCTTATACTTAACATCAGGAAGAAGCAGATGAAATTTCTGGGACACTTAAGGAGAAAATACGGCTTGGAGAATCTGATACTCACAGGTCGAATAGAGGGAAAGAGAGACAAGGGAAAGCAACGCATGACATACTTAGCGGGCTTAAGCAAGTGGATGACATGGCCTGGGGTGAAGTAACAAAGGGACAAAATTTATGGAGAACTACAAAAATAGGGGAAGTGGAGAGCCATAATCACCTACGTCCTGAAGGGACACGGCACATAGAAAGAACGAAACCGAGACTTTTTTTATGGATGTCATGCATGGTGCCAAACCCGCTCAGAAATATTTGAACTGTCAACTGTATATAATAACTTCATGAGAGCAATAATTAAATTTCCTTTGAGTTAAAAAAAGTGAGGACTATCCTTCTTCGAACCTCATGAACAGGTACAATAGAATCACAAACTAACAACAGTACCAAATAACAGAACTTACATACCTAAAGGTTTTTTCAGAAATGCCATGTACGAAAATGAATATCATATGTAACTAGGAGAAAAAATGTCATGTCACAGACTTCTTCAAATAAAAGATAAGAAAGGAAACCCCCTAATCAATACGTAAAAAAGCGACAGCAGTTAGTAGACTTGAGCGGTTATTTTTACGAACTTCTATTTCCATTTTCGATAAAACTTCCTCGATTCTCATATACTTCATCAATGCTATTCCCAAAAACGTTCTATAAAATCTTGTGTCTGTTGTTTTATGCTCCTCTTCAACTGTGAAGAAATTTAACAGCTTCCATCTAGGCGGATTGATATTATATAATAGTTCTGCCTTCTATTTTAGATTTGTAACGATTTTTTCCTGTTTCTTAATAACTTATTTAGGTTTTGGTTAGCATCGTCTACTAATCCAATGCAACTTTGGATTATGTCACATTTTTTGCCGTCTTTTAACGAAACATTATTCAGCTTAGGGAATGATTCATATAAGTTAATATTCAACAGCCTGTTCACATTTTGTATCGTTTGTCCGTTTTCTTCCAGTAAACCAGAGTATGTGATCTTTTGAGGTTGCCGTGTGTTGATTATAAGCCTACACTGCTTTTTCTTCTTTTTTTTTTTCTTTTTTAGCTCGAATCGGATATTCATGACAAGGTTCAGTTTAGTCCCAAAACCTAAACACATTTTAAGCTCAGGTTTTTAACTCATTTTTATGAAGTAGGATGCAGAGCTAGCATTTCTTTTTTCTTTTCTTTTTTTAGATGCTCTCTCCCCCCTCTCTCTCTCTCTCTCTCTCTCTCTCTCTCTCTCAAACACACACACACACACACACACACAGATGTGATGTCACAAGATTCTCACTGCTGTATCGCTACTTCTATGGAAAGTACTCAGACACATTCCTTAGTTCCACCAGTTCTAATCATCACGGTTATGACACTCCATGCTACGCACATTGTAGCAAACTACCTTCATTCCCTTCATATTCCGTTGGTGAGAAGTAAGTTCGATTTACCCGCAAACCGCTGCTCTGTGGAATCGACTCCCAAGATGATGTTTTCTCGATCACATTAATCTTGACCTGTTGAATTCTAGGGTTAACCGTAATATTCCCCTCATTTCCGCACAAACTATCTCTTTCTCAATAACTCTCTACCTCGAGTGGCCCCCGGGCCTTGTACAGGAAGAATCTCATTGTGAAAAAAAAAAAGTTAATTCTCTTTTGAAGGAAAAGTTCAACTTTCTGAAATTTGAAAAAAAGGTGTGGGAACACAGATTTAAACTTAAGTATTTGCTAAACATGATCAGACTCAGCTAAAATTGCCTCATGCAATCAAAGGTAAATTCCTCGGCCCCTCATATGGGTTAAATAGCAGAGAAGAATGATCTGTCTAAACTCAGTTGGCAACCTGCATAAGAGAACGAAAACTCTGAATTCAAACATTTTTACTCTACTTCAGAAAACAGAAACCACAGCAGCAACACCTGGCGTAGTGAGGCTGTGGCTCTATACTACAGGGGAAAAAACAATGGCAAGAAGAAGAAGAAGTAGAAGAGATACATTGAAACATCTATTTCTGTGGGTGACAAATTATTTTCCACCCTGGAAACCCACTCTCACAGATGGCATGTTGCTGCTCCCTCGCTACTTCCATGGAAAGTGGATGGAAAACTACTTTCCTTGGTTGCGCCGATTCTAACCGTCACAACGAGGACCACCCATGTGCCACTTATATAGGAGTAAACCACCTACGTTCTTTTCATATTCCATTGGTAACCGGTAAATTCCACTCGGACAGCTTCTTCAGGTGAACCACTGCTCTGTGTAACAGAGTAACAAGAGGATGTTTCCTCGATAACTACAATCGTAATCTGTTCAAGTTTCGGATTAACGACTGTCTTCCTCATAATTCCGCATAAACTGTACCTCCTATTCTGTAATCCACTACCGCAGTCATGGGTAATCTGCGTCCCGCAGGCCACATGCGGTTCGTTTGGTCTTTCTGAATGGCAAGCTTAGTTTCATAAGGAAAAGAACGTTTCTTAACATTGTAGAGTGTTTCGTTCTCACTTGTTCCCTTACACACTGCTTCATACATAACCACATAGATAAACAAAGGGAAAGTAACGTTGTTAGCATTTTAAACCTTTGGCAATTTTCACTAAGGAAGATCATACGTGTAAAAATCTTTTGCTTTTGAAACATGAAACGTTTATAAGAATTTTTGTCCAAAGAAGATTCTACAATGTTATTAGTCCAAACTCTGCTTCATTCACTTTCTCACCACCCGAACATAGCTTCCCTTTGCCTTTTCTATAAATAATTTCAGAGTAATTATTCTGATGAACTTTCCTCTATGGCACATAGATTTATGAATTCAAGCGTACTACTGGATTGACGGTAAGGTCTCATCATTTTACAGTTGAAATGGGTAGATGTAACCGTAGGTCTTATGCTAATAATTTCGTCTATCGCTTGTGGAACTTTCTGATTATTGCTTTCCTGTCAATTTTAATCTTCCAGAATTTATATGAAATGCCGATCGTTATTTTCTGCCTTCTTAATTGCTGTTCTTTTATTTCCCTCTCTCCTTAAAGGTACTGTTTCCCGTCTCATAATCACTAATACTCAGTAACCTCTTGCATCTTCGTGGCGTTATTGTATTACTTGGGTTGAAATGATTAAAAAGTCCACGAAGATAAAAACAATACTAAATTTGGATTTATTGTTTTATTATTATGGATAACAATTATGGATTATGGATACTTTGGGGTGAATGGATAATTATGATTATAATATAATGATTTTGGGTTCTTTGTTTTAAGACAAAGAATCCTTACTTTGGGGTGAATGCATAATCCTTTGAAAATTGTTAATTGTGTCTGCATTTCATTCTACATTTAAATAAATAAAAAGGTAAACTGAGCAGCCATTTATTGGAATGAAGTCAAAGAAGATATGGACAATACTAAAATTGCTGCATAATAATAATAATAATAATAATAATAATAATAATACGAAGAAGAAGAAGAAGAAGAAGAAGAAGAAACAGAAAACCACTACATGTTGCACAGAATGATGAGGTTATTGGAATGTCAAAGTTCACACTGAAATTCAGGAGAATCGACCAGACATAACTGTGGAAAATCCTGATGAAAACACCTATCTTCTGATATATGTTGCAGCCCCAGCCAACAAAAACACATTTGTAAAATAACGCAAATACAAGGGCCTCCAGATATACAGGGTGCGATGGGTAAATTGTCGCCATTTTATATTTTTTTTTAATTTCGCTCATGCGCGTTGCTTGCTTTTGATTTTGTCGACTGCACATTATAATAGGGTCAGCTGGGAACCGTCTTTAAGACAGAGAGCATCATGATGCAATTTGTTGCGCAAGAAATTTGGAAACGGCATGCTGTATTGCTTGGCATTCGCGCCGGAAGCTCTAATATGAACATTTCAGAGTGTTAGGGGTCAATCTGAGGAGAGTGAGGAGGATTCATAAAGAATTGGATTATATAGCCAGTCAGGATGATCATCGTGTTTGGAGCGATCATTCGTGATGGCGACATTATGCCTCCATTGATCTTCTCACAGGGTCCAGGATCAACAGCGAGGCTTACATCAAGTACCTTGAGGGGGTAGTGCTTCCCTGGATCAAGAGGGTGCTTGCTGGAAGAATCTATATCGGGCAACAGGACTCTGCACAATACCACACAAGCTAGAAAACCCATTCATGGCAATCAGACAATTTCTGCGACCATATCATCCGTTACATCCTCCTAACTAACTCCCCAGGCTGCAACCCCCTTGATTATTATGTGTGGGGAACAGTTGAGCGAGAGACCAACAAAACCCCTTGGAGCCCCAAAGATGAATTGAAGGAAAGGATTATTGTTGAAGTTAATGGAGATCTTATTGAATAAATTTGCTCGTTAGTATTTCAAGATATTTTTGTGTAATTTTGGTAAATATATGTTAAAATTAGATGTCAGTGTTATTTTTAATTTTGCATAATTTAGATGACAAATTAAACATTGCACGGTGTCTCCTCTCATGAAAACAACATTAGCTGTTGTTAATGGGGTGTTGGGAGTGATCGAAAAAAGAGCAAAACAAAAATGCGAAACATCCTGCTAGCTCGAAAATGTTTAACTTGCAAAAAATCATATACATAGGAACTTTTAACATCTTGCGCAGAAGTCTCTCCATGCAATAACCATGACTATATATTTTTTCTCTTGTTATATCCGACTGCACGAAGCAGTTGCAAAACATAATATTAACAATAATAAAAATAAGTGCCACCCTTTTGGATACGTAAGACTTTTTCAAAATTTAAAATGAATATCTTTAAACTTATCATGGGAATGTGGAAAACTACACTATACCTAAATCACACCATAGGCACTGCCATCTCCAAACGTCTGAATACCCGACGAGGAATCTTTCAAGGAGACTCCCTGTCACCCCTTCTTTTTTGTTTGTCCTTAATCTCCCTTACGCATTGTTATGGGACCTTACCTATAATAACATAATGGACTATTCCATACGTAATAAATACTGCGCCTCAAGAGGAAGCAGGGAGTTCAGCCTGAAGTCGGGCGACCGGCTGATCGGCTGATCGGTTGAACTCTCTGCCTTCGGGCGGGGAGGAACACGAACAAGGCTACGCCGAAGGGCGGAGTCTCTTTGGGAGAGGTAAACCGACCCTGAACCTGTTTATACGGGTTCAAAGGGCATATTTTTTGTCGTGCCCACGGGCTCGGAGATCCCACGTTAAACCGGCCTTGTGCCACATGATGCCCTTGTGGGGGGTGAATAAATACTGTTCCGTCTGAAGTCTGGAGTGAAGTCTGAAGTCTGGAGTGAAGTCCGTCAGGAGTCTGTCAGTCAGAGTGAGCGAGTCAGTCAGTCAAGTCAGAGGCAGTCCGAAACAGAGTCGTGTTCAGACAATTACTACTAAACCTGATTGTTCGTACTAACACTTTCTACTTCTCTGTATATATTCCTGTTTGTAATATATCTGTGTTATTCCATACCTGTGTTCGAGTTCTTCTTTATTGGTTCTACCTTGGACTATGACCGTGGTACAAGGAACCGGACCATAACACGCATGAATTAAACAACAGTAGCTATGGTTACAAACTAAACGAAAGTACTCAATCACCTACTCCACATGGATGATCTCAAACTCTTTGCCAAAGACGAAAATGAGTTGAAGGGTCTCCTCAGTACTGTAAAATATTTCAGTGTCGACATAGGTATAAATTTCGGATTAAATAAATGCCCAAAAGTAGCAATTAAGAAAGAGAGAATTACAGAAATATACTCAATAGATTTAGATTTTGAAACAAAGATTAAGGAACTGGAACAAGAATAATCCAATAAGTGCCTAAGAATTAGCGAAGAAGATGGAATACAGCATACCCAAACAAAAAAGAAGGTAAGAAATGAGTACTATAGGCGTGTACGTCGGGTACTGAATGCTGAGCTGTATTAAAAAAAACAGAATATCAGTCATAAACACCTTGGCTGTCTCTGTGGTGCAATACAGTTTCAACACTCTTTACTGGACCATAGCTGACATTAAGCGAATGGACGTTAAAACGAGAAAAGTTCTCATCTGCCATGCATCTCTCCAAGGCTGATGTTGATCGTCTGTATGTGCCCAGATTCGACTAGAACTGTTTACAAAACTACAAAAAATGGCCTTCAAAGATACCTAAAAACTACCGAAGACTGGATTTTTCTCTGTGTAAAAGAGCATGAAAGTATTCAGCGACTTTATTCAAAGACCAAATGTGTCTCTTTATTGACGTCTCGGACCCTGCAGAAGAAAAAGAATAATATCTTTACATAAAAATACTCTTGTAAAAATGTGAAGTAGTTGAAGTCACGTAAATGACCCATATTTTCAAAAGGGAATTCCTGAGAGAGGAAAAGTAAAAAATCCGTAAGTGCCCACAATACTGAATTCGCAAGAGAAATCTATTTGGTGTTCCGTTGAGATTCTTCCCACATAATATTTCCAAGGAATACTTTTTTTTTTTAATAGCGAAAAAAAAATTCTAAAATAAAAGAAAAATAAACAACTGAACTATTCCAAATTAAAATTGTCAGCACGATGAGTCGCCCATCAGAAAAGCTTGACTGAATGCAACAGCTGTTTCATTTGAACTAGCTGAGAAAACCCAACACATATGCACTGAATTCAAAACAAACTTATAAATCCAGGATCTTTTCTCAGTGTGAAATATAGATGTGTATGAACGGACTTCTATCGATGGATAGATAGCACAGGCTGAAATAGATAGATATGAATAGACTGGGATAGATAGATAGATAGATAGATAGATAGATAGATAGATACGAATAGGCTGAGATAGATAGATACAAATAGAATGAGATAGATAGATAGATAGATAGATAGATAGATAGATAGATTGCGAATAGACTGAGATAGATAGCACAGGCTGAAATAGATAGATAGCACAGGCTGAAATAGATAGATAGCACAGGCTGAAATACATAGCTAGATATGATTAGACTGAGATAGATAGATAGATACGAATAGAATGAGATAGATAGCACAGACTGAGATAGATAGATAGATAGATAGATAGATAGCACAGAGAGAGAGAGATAGATAGCATAGACTGAGATAGATAGATAGATAGATAGCACAGACTGAGATAGATAGATAGATAGCACAGGCTGAAATAGATAGATAGATAGATACGAATAGAATGAGATAGATAGATAGATAGATAGATAGATAGATAGATAGATAGATAGCACAGACTGAAATAGATAGATAGATAGATAGATAGATAGATAGATAGATAGATAGATAGATAGATACAAATAGAATGAGTTAGATGGCACAGACTGAGATAGATAGATACGAATAGATAGATAGATAGATAGATAGATAGATAGATAGATAGATAGATAGATAGATAGATAGCACAGACTAAGATAGATAGATAGATAGATAGATAGCACAGAGATAGATAGATAGATAGCATAGACTGAGATAGATAGATAGATAGATAGATAGATAGATAGATAGATAGATAGCACAGACTGAAATAGATAGATAGATAGATAGATAGATAGATAGATAGATAGATAGATAATGTTTAAAGAAGTTTCTATTTATTTATGTTCGCTGATTGGTGAAAAAAACTCATTTCGATTCATGGAACTTCCTATTCAAAAATAAAATTATTTGTCATTGATGCTTTCGTTTTCTACTTTTTCCACATTTATATGAGGAATGTCATCTGCAGTATTATATCACCTGCTTCTATTTATCAAATAATGTATGCGTAGCGTTATTTATTTAATCTTTTGGTCATGCAGCTAAACTTGATTGATAATGCTGTCATGGCTTCGAAGCAGACATTTTATAAAAAATTAAAAATCTTTATTTTTTACGAGCAATACCCCTGAAAATTCCACGGTTTTCCTATTTATATTTTTTGATGAATCGTAATTCTTAAGCTCATGATTATATAACATTATGGCGAATTTTATGGCAATTCTCCATGACAATTCTGTTATTGCATCGTTAAATTTGATCTTAACAGTTTAAAAAATATTACAATATCTATCATAATATAAATGCCCGTCATTATTGGAAGAAGTAAGAGGCTACAAAGGAAAAGATTAAAATTTGACATGGTTTGTGCTTTCATTGAAGCAGACGTTAAAGATATGTGAGTTTTATCTTTCACTACAGTGGAGTAATGGATAGCGGCTCGGATTGAGGAATTGGAGAGCCGAGTTCGAATTTCAGTCGAATGCATTCACTTATGTGCTAGTATCCTTGGGAAAGGCATGAATCCTCTTCTTCGAATGATATGAGTAAATAGCAGGACAGACCGGATTCTATAGCTTTGGATGACAATTGGTCTAACGCAGAAAGAAATTGCAACCGACAATGGAAAAAATGTGCCTCGTCAGTAATCTATCAAAAGATACATGATCGCCTAAGAGCGTATCACGTATGGCACATAACTGAACTATTTGTCTTAACTTTCTTGTTTGGTTGCTTGCTTTTTTGCTTGCTTGTTTGCTTGCTTGCTTTTTGTTCTTGCCTTCTGTTCTTTCTTTCCCTAAAACTAAACACCTACTTTGATATATGTCTGTTTTCTTTCATTCTCACAGCCCAACAAGGATATACCAATGTTTATCTGCGCTAATAAGGTGTAATGTACGCGCTAATCCAGAACAAATTCTATAAAGAAGGCATTCATTAAGTGTATTTAGATTCATTCATTTTTAAAGAGTTGTTACCATTCCAAAATTTATGAGAATAGTGAAGTAAATTCTTGTTCTTACTTTTTGAGAGATTATACCTTTTATGACGATCTGTTCTACGCTGAAACGTTAAACAGAAACTGTTAGCTATAATTGGAATACAACTAGTAATGGTATCTACCCTGAACCTTGGGTACATAATGTGGAGAGAGGACTAAAAAAATTGATACACACAGGGCAGATTGCTGTCAAGAGTGACATAAGAAAACAACGCATGACCTACATAGCAAGTTTGAGTAAATGAATGGCAGGACAAGGTTTAGGAGCGAAAAATAATTTAAATATCTTGGAAGTGTTTTAGCATAAGACGAAAAGTGCAACACTAAAATCAGAAGGCGCATTGGGATACCCAAAGATTCATTCCAAAAGCTAAGCAACGTATTACGAAACAGAAAAACATCGCTAGAAACAAAGAAAAATATTGAACTGTTACGTGATATCTGTTCTCCTCTATGTCAGTAAATACTGGACAATCGCCTCAAAATGAAGAATAGACTTGAAGCAACAGAAATGTTGTTTTACAGAAGGATTCCCAGGATATCATGGAGGGATATGTGAGCAACGACAAAGTTTTAAATATAATGGAAGCAAAGAGGAAACTTAGAATAAACAGCAGGAAGAGACAGCTGGACTTTCTAGCGTAAATAATGAGTTAAGCAGTCTTGAAGTATCTTGATACTAACAAGATAGATTGAAAGTACGAGGAACAGAGGAAAACAACGCACAACATACATGAGCTTGAGGAAATAGATGGCGGAACAGAATTTATTAAGAGCTACAAAGAACAGAAAATTGTGGAGAGACATAATAGCCAACGTCCCGAATGAACACGGCAAGAAGAAGAAGAAGAAGAAGAAGAAGAAGAAGAAGAAGAAGAAGAAGAAAAACGTGTGATATTAGTGGATTTGTTGAACAAATCAGATGTCCTGATATTTCAAGCCATTAGTTTGGTTATTTACTATACCAATAAATGATGGATGTTTGTAAATCTTTTCTGGAATGTCGGGGAAACCATTTTCGAAAGGTTCAAGTCAATTTCACCTGAAATGTTTCTATCTATAAAAAATCTTAAATTTCTACTGATGACAATTTCATCCAAGCATTTATATTTGGGCGTAAGTGACAATTATAAACTTGTACATCTATCAACATCCTCTATGAAATGTTCTAAAACAAAAACTATTAGCTGCAATTGAAATGAAAACAGTGATGGTGCCTACACTGAAATCATCATAAGATTCAGTATGTGAAAATTATAAATACTAATCAATTCAAATACATCGGTCGATAGATCAATTTCAGCAAATTTAGTATAGGAAATAAGGAAATCTAATATGGTATAAGCCACATTGAAGGAGAGTTTTCACAAAACCAAAACATTAACATAAAACTAATCTTAATTCTTAAATACCCTCATCAGATCTAGACTCTCCTATCTTTGTCATGGCACCAAAATCTTTCTGGAAGGTCTAAATTATCAATATTATGTAAACTCTTTCCAACATCAACGATTAAAATGACTTTAAATGAATGAAGCGTGTAGGTCATAGGGAAGACCACATTTCTTTGAACCTCCTGGACTGGCGCTACATAATCACAAACAAGAACTGTGCCAAATAATATAAACTACATTACTGAAGGACATTCGACAACAGTAATGCCTAAAGTTAATAGTCTATGTAAATCGAAGTAAAATAATGACATAATCGAGATGTTGACGTTCCACACTACTTCGAACAAAAGGTTAGGAAGGAACACTCAATCAATAGTGAAAAGAGTCATAAAATTAGCCCCTCTTAAGAAATCTATTTTCTCGTTTTTATTTTATAAAAGAAATACTTTATAAATTTCAACCTAATGTCACACTCTTCGGTCAATGACCCCGCAGGTGTTTTATATATATATATATATATATATATATATATATATATAAAGAAATACCTAATAAAGTTTGTTCCAATTTTAAATGTGAATTAAGTTTAAGCGTCTAATCATTTTTTCTTTTTCTTTCAGAATTGGCGGATATTTGGGCGATATTATTTTTCACACATAATTACCATGACTTAAATAACATGATTTAATAGAGAAATGAATAAATTTCCACCAATAACACTGATTTATTTACAGTTGACTTTGATCCGTCTTAAAGAAACACCCTTCTATATAATCCCTCTTAATGAAACACCCTTTATTACCATTAGAGACAAGAATAATTACATTTTGATATCAGTGTATCAAGTCTGTACGTCTTACCGGGGACTGTCTTTCTTTTAACCTCATAATATATCACTACAGAATCGTAAAGAAAGAACTGTATCAGGTAACAGAAGCCACATCACTTGACCGCTTGCAATAAGGGTATCCAAAATGGATAGAACATGTAACTCGAAGAGAAAATAAAGACATAATAAGTGTTGCGGACCCGGAAGAGGTCCGAAAGAAAACTCAAACTCAGCAATTCAGTGAAAACGTATTATTAACAAAAAGAACGAATACAGAAGTGTTGCATGTCCGTCTGACGGCTAAGTACAGTAGTCAACTCGTTCACTATCTACAGCCCTCTTGCGAGGCATAATATAGTCATAAGACGAGTCTATTTTGTCCATGAAGGTCCCCATAAAGCCCCCCTTCCCAAGCCTTTACCACCGCGGGTGTCTCAATATCGTCTCCTTTTTGGATTGATGACGAGATGGTCCGTGAACTTCCGCTTTCTTTTAGATCTTGGCGATTCCGGAACTGCTTGGGGTATTTGCATGTCGAAGGTGTCGTAGATAGTATCCATAACCTCTTCGTCCTGGGCTGTACTGCTGCAGTCATTCAACAGTCGTTTCCTGATTTAATTAAGGTGTCTCTTATGAGAGAAACGGGGGCCTTGGATTATGGAGACCATTTCCAATCCTCTTTTCTATCGTACCAAGTTCCCAGAAAGATGTATTATTTTTAAACATCTTAAAGAATACTTTTTCTCCTGGGCTGTACTTTTTCTTTGGTACAATAGAGGTCGGACCTTGTTTTGTTTGTTTGGACAACAATTTATCGAAAACTTACCTTACTTTACGCTCAAACATTATTTCTGCCGGAGATGGTTTTGTAGAGTGATTTCACAGTGGAGGCCTGTATTTTGTACTAAGTCGGTCCTAAAATAGGTTCGACGTACAAAACGTTAGGAACTTCAAATAATAAGTATAACGCAGAGAAATCTAGTTGTGGTCGCAGATACATTAGTATCCGACTAACGGTCGCCCGGCATCGACTGACTGACCGACCCACTCAGCTACTCCGTCGTTACTATTACTACTCCTACTTATTATAGGCGGGAGAGTTTATTAACTATAGAATAGGTGTGTTCCACTATAACAGATAGTGAATCTGGCACGTTAACATTTGGCGTGGTCCTATAAACTTGTAAAAATTGCTGCAGGGCCTAATCCACTGGGGTCTCCCCGCGTGAGTTCGAATCTCATCCTCGTCGCCAGTGTTGCGGACCCGGAAGAGGTCCGAAAGAAAACTCAAGCTCAGCAATTCAGTGAAAACGTATTATTAACAAAAAGAACGAATACAGAAGTGTTGCACGTCCGTCTGACGGCTAAGTAGAGTAGTGAACTCGTTCACTGTCTACAGTCCTCTTGCTAGGCATAATATGGTCATAAGACGAGTCCATGAAGGTAGGTCCCCCATAACAATAAGGATACCGATTTTCCGCACCACTTTGAACAAAAAGTTAGGAAGGAAACCCCCATCAGTACAACCAGAGAAATCTGTTTTCTGAAAAATTAGTATTAACTGCTCGATCAATGAATATCTGATATTTCTATATAATGAAACCGCTAATATTGTCATTAGCCTTAAAGATTAGAAGAACAGATACTGCCCTTTGATCTCAGACCGACGAGCGGAGACTGAAGAAAAACATAACTCGGACATCAGTGACTGTGTATGGCGGATGTTTCCTTATAAGGAAACGGCTGCTATTATCACCAGCATTAGAGATGAAGAAAATAGGTACTACACATTGATCCAAGATCGAATTCCAGGAAGTGAAGAAGTACATAACTTGTGTATCACTGGCAGCTCGCACAATGATTGCCGAATGTTTCTTTATAAGGAAACGGCAAATAGTAACATTAACATTCAGTCAGATAAGTGCCATACGTGATAAACACTCGGGCTATCATGTCCCTTTAGATTCATGAGTAACTAAGCAGAAAATTTTCCCGCAGTAGGTTGCCATTTCTTTCTGTCGTAAACTGGTTGCAAATCAAGGCTATAGAACCGAGTTTATTTTGCTATTCAACCCATAGCTGAGGGAGAGAAGATATAGATTCATGACCTTCCTAAGGGTATTTGCGCGACAGTGAATGTACCGAACTTGACTGGAATTAGAACCCGGCCCTCCGATTTCCGATTCCGAGCCGATACCCGTTACCCGACCACGCGTATCCCTCAGCATTACTATAGCGAATAAAGTTGGTTGAATAAATGCAGTTAATTCTTCATACGAGAACTGCTTCTGTTAAGAAAAAAGAGATAACGATAGATGTTTTTTAACATGATTAAATAGATCCATCATGTTCCTGAGATGGTCTCATAAAATATTGTTTTGAAATAAGGTTTTTTATTCTAATATGATTCACGTGATTAATTGACGAATCCGAACGTTCGAAGCTTAACGCAAAGAATATTGATGTAATGTTGTCTAGTTTACTTTACGATTGGTAGTTATCCAGGCTACGTATTCTCATTTTATCCACTGAATCATACACATTTTTATATTGTATTTGTCTATATCTCTGAGATGAGGTATTATGATTACTTACATTATTTACATTATTCAAACTGTTATCCTCATCTTCATTGTCATATTCACAACGTTTCGGCCGTTGTACGCTCCGGCCTTCTTCAGGTGATTGGAATTTCGAACCGAGCTCTTTATTTCGTCCAACGGGGTAGATTGTTCTAGTTCCACGTACCATGCCTCTTCCGGGCGTATCAGTTATTTCCCTTTAACTCAGCTCTCCAAGTTTGGTTCAGCACTGTTGTGGCTTGGTATTGAACTCACAGCACTTTGGGTCTAGTCAATGGATCTAATCAACATATTTATCCACTGGTGAAGAAGAAGGCCGAAAGGTTGTGAATATGGCAATGTCTGAATAAGGTAAATAATGTAAGTAATGTATATTCTATATCAGCAGAATAAGGGAAGGGTTAAGTGGCTTACTCGCTTTCATTTTGAATCTGTTGAATTAAATATGTCATTCTTCAGAGAAATATTTCTTTTTATAATGGTTAGCTTCAGTTTCCATTTAGTTATTATTCCCCATTGCAAATACTTTCCGTCCATAATTTTCTCAGCATTTATCAATAGATCCACGCCCCCGTCGCTTCAACTTTCTTCTTCATCTAGGATGATATTATACAGCATTTGCTGCCATCTAGTAAATTAGATATTATATTCGTCAATAGAATCACGACTCCATCGCTTCAAATTACTTCTTCATCTGGGATGAGATTATACAGCATTTGCTGCCATCTAGTAAATTATATATTGTATTCGTCAATAGATCCACGCCTCCGTCGCATCAAATTTCTTCTTTATCTAGGATGATATTATACAGCATTTGCTACTATCTAATAAACTAGGTATTGCATATCCTCAATACCTGTGTTGCTTCAAGTATCCTCTGAATTTGTCAAGATTGTCAAGCATTTACTGTCATATAGAAGATCATATATATTGCATCTGTCAAAAGACCCACATCACTGCCGCTTCAAATAACTTCAGTATTCGCCATTTTCTCTGTCGCTTCAAGTCTACTCTTCATCGATTGTCCTGCGTTCACTGCCATGAAGAAGAATAGATATTACGAGATGTTTAGAACTCTTCTGGTGAGATTGTCCAGAATTTATTGCCATACATGAGATTAGATAGCGCATACAACAATCTTCCCTCATCACTGTTTTTTCAAGTCTCTTTTTCATCTGTAATGAGATCGTCCAGTATTTACTGTCATAGCATTTTAGGTATCTTATTCAATAGACACACGTTTCTGTCGCTTTAAGTTTCTTCTTCATCAGTGATGAGATTACCAAGCATTTGAAGCCATACAGTAGATTAGCTACTGCAACCGTCAATATTACCACATCTTTGTCGCTTCAAGTCCCTTCTTCATTTGTGATGAGATTGTGTAGCATTCACTGCCATATAGGAGATTAGATGCTACAATTGATAATAGAACCACATCTCTATCGCTACAAATCTCTGTTGAGATTATCCAGCATTCACTGTCATCCAGGAGATTAGATGTTTCATCCGTCAATAAAACCACATCTCTGTCGCTTCACGTATTTTCTTTCCAGCATTCATTGCAATATAAGAGATTAGATAGATTATAGCATTTGAGAAACCGTTTCTTTGTTCCTAACGGAAATTTCGTGTCTTTTGTGCGTCAAATTCTCCTGGCCTTCTTTTTTCATTATGCGCGCCAGAAAATTCAGCTGTTTTACTTTTCTAATGACTTCCTCATTGCACATGTGATACGTCTATGGTATTCTCAGCATTCGTCGTTCTCTCTGTCGCTTCAAGTCTATTCTTCATCTATGAGGAGATTGTTCTGCATTCACTGCCATGAAGAGGAATAGATATTACGAGATGTTTAGAATTTTTTTTATGGTCGTGGTGGTCGTAGTAGTTTCGCTCAATACCGCAAACTGCTGAAAAAACAAACGATTAACTACGTCATAAAAGTCGAGTCATGTTCTTAAATAACCTCGTCGGTGTTACAGTTTTTTGTGTTTATATATATATATATATATATATATATATATAT
This sequence comes from Acanthosepion pharaonis, assembly GCA_903632075.3. Taxonomy (NCBI): domain Eukaryota; kingdom Metazoa; phylum Mollusca; class Cephalopoda; order Sepiida; family Sepiidae; genus Acanthosepion; species Acanthosepion pharaonis. The sequence goes on along the minus strand of CAHIKZ030005580.1, from coordinate 879,032 downwards.
ATATATATATATATGACTAGTGAGTTAGTGAAAATGACTTAACTCCCTTTATAGTTCACCAATAGAAGGTTAACCAATCAGAAGCCGCAGAACATTGTATCCGTCATGTATAAAGGCGGCCATCTTTGTTTTCCCCTACCGGAATAACCAGTGCCAACTTGACAGGCGAAGATGACAGAAGGAAGAACTACGCTCTGCTATTTTGCTGCGATATCCACTGCGAACCTGAACTACGCTTTCCTACTGTCTCCGAAATATTCACTGCTAACCTCAGGATTCTATACTCGAAGACGGCCGTCATGAATTTGTTACAGTCGGATCAAGACATTTCATATAGATGTCATGCATGGCGCTATACCCGTTCAGAAATATACAAACTGTCACGACCAATGGATAAAAATTGCTTTGAGCGATTGTAGCCTGAAGGTATTGACAAACACCACAGAATCACAAGCATAAAATTGCATCAAATAAGGGAATATGTAGGACTATTAACACTATCAACAACTAATATGGACATTAGATGGAACTCGAAGAGAAAATAATGTCATAATGATGATGGTGACATTACACACTACTTTAAATAAAAGGTTACTTAGGAAACAGCCATCAGTGATGTAATGAGTAATAACAGCTACTGAACTTGAGAAATTTGTTTTTCTGAAAAACAGTTTTCAGAAAAAGATTTGTAAGTTTTAACCCACGGTACTACAAGCTGCTCGGTCAACGAATGCAAAGTGTTTCCTTATAGGGAAACGGTTAATATTACCATATATTGCGATTATACTTTCTTTAATCTCTTTTATGATGTCAACGAAAACTTATTGCCATTTTTGTAATGTCAACGAATACTCGTTGTCACTTTCCTAATTTTCGTTGTAGTAGAAACTTAAATATTCGTAGATACAACTATAGTGCGGCGGTTGATCAAGGTTGATGTCAGACACCTTCGAATATCCCTTGCACTAATAGCAGTTGCTCAATAATATTTGCTTGTAAAGTAACCACCGAATAGAGGAATAGTATTGTGAATAGAGTAGAGAATAGCGGTCCGTATAGTAATAGAGGATAGAATAGAAATCCGAATATTATAAAGGATAGAATGATGTTCTGCTTAAAATAAATGTTTTTTTTCGTTTTTTTTTTTTGTTTTTTTTTTAACATTCCTTTTTCTCCTCATAACACATCTCCTTCGATAACTTGTGGGAAACGAAAACACGGACCCAATTTTGGTTATTTTATAATTCAACAACAGCCATAATTTCGAAACACTATTCGGATACTAAAGAAACTATCTATAAATGTAATAGACATAAAGTGTATATTTTTAATAGCACAAATGTGTTTGCGGGTATGTGTTTGAGTTATGGTCTTTCTTTTGTGTCCTGAATGTATTTGCAAGCCTTATGACTTAAAGATACCCATGGGATTCAATGCTAATATGATAAGGATTAATGGTTAAAATATAAAAAAGGCAATTATCTAAAAGTAATGTCTGAAATCTAAATTCAAGTATCATTTCTTTTTAAACACGTTCGAATTTTTTTTCTTTATCTCTTTCCAAATAATGTACTGTAGAAAATGGCGAAATATGCCACTCCATTTTCGACTGTTTGTCTTCTTTTAAAAAATATGTTCTGTTCTCTTGAAATCATTGACTGATTTATTCTCTCGATTTTTTTTTTTTTTTTACATTTCTTTTATCTTCATGGCTATTCGGTTCAGAGTTTGTTTTTTTTTGTTTCTTTTTTCAAGGATATCATTGTATTTTTTCTTTGTTTTAGAACTTAGGAAATTGCGACGATATTGATTTTTATTACTACTGGTCTGTCGGGAATGTTTACTATCGCAAAGGTGGCCGAGATAAAATTCCTCTTTTTGAAAATATTACCATTTTTTTTAAATGCCATGTCCTTCCAGCACTTAAACAATCGTGGCTCGTTTCCTATTTCTTCATTATCTTCAAGATTTTGTTAGAGGTACAGAACTTAATTATAGCAAAAGAGACGAAAATATTTAAAGAGAAGTGAAAAAAAAATGAAAAAGCAAGAAAAACAGCTTCAATAGTTACATACAAAAGAAGAATAAAAAAATAAATAAGGAAATAAAGAAATGCGAGCTGACCGATATCACTCCCCCCACTCTTCAGAACCCGATCGAGGATTGGGGGGGGGTTTCGGGGGGGTCGGGGTGATCTGGTAAAATTCGACAGAAAATAAAACGTATGCTTCCAATATATCCTCGTCGTCGCCTTTTATCTCATATCCAAGAATTTAATTTCTTGTTTGCTCATCGCTTCCTCTATGATGATGGCGTTAATGACTGAATTCGCCACCAACGTGCAGGTTAAGGACTAGGAGCTTCTAGTATTACTAAAACGCGAGCCCGTCATCCATTCCCTATTGCCGTTTGACCTTGCAAGAAGTGGTTGGAACTGAAGCAGATCAGAGTAGAAGAACGTGCCGATGCCATGAATTTGTTTCAGGTGGACCTCAACTTGCCAGAAAACGACCCACACACTTGATTTCATGATATTCCTCTGCGGTATATATCAAATGGGTCATGCATAATCCAGTTATGAAACTGCAACATATTGCTGCTGAGTGTTATAATTTCGAGTGACGCCTACTATAACATGTCTGTCATGCGTATCCCTCTTCATCTACTGGCTCAACCGTTGACATCTGTTGTAATAGTCATCCGTTTGTTCCACCGTTGAGGTTTGCGGGGTTGATCCCGCTTAATCTCGGGTCACAGATAAAATATATAGATCAATAATAATTATAATAAATATATTATCTTATTATAATTCTGCTTGTCCCTCCCACAGCTCTTTAGTTTAGATAGCACATGTCCACAGTACGCCCTGCCATAATAATTAATGGACTATTCCATTTTGATCGCGTAGAAAGACGGACAAGACTTACAAGAGACGTTGTTTGCTTTTTAATGTTACGAAGTAAGAAAAAAATCTTGCCAGTGACTCATAAATAATGGACTGACCCATTTTGATCGCGTGGAAAAAGAAAAAGACATATCAGAGACGCTACTTGGTTTCAATCAGAAAAAACAAAGCGAGGAAGAAAGATAGAAACGTCCTGTCAATACCTCGTAAATAATAGACTGTTCCAATTTGATCGCGAGGAAATACGGAAAAGACAAATCAGAGACGCTGTTTGATTTCAGTGGGGAAAAGAAAGAAAACAAAATTTAAACAGAAAAGAAGTAACATTTTGACAGGAACTACTTGTAATATATATTCCCTAAATCTCATTTATATCCAAAATTATAATTATCAATAGAATACCTTAGGGTGAGTAAACTTTTTTTTACTAGATGGTCAGGGAGGAGTCTTTATATCAGTAAGATTAGGGTGTAATTGTTAGAAAGCTTGTCTCGCTAAATAAATTACGACTGAGTTGTGAGTTCGATCCTCACTGGGCGCCCCATACTTTCGGCCTTATGCCACATATAAGCCAAGCTTAGAAAATCACTATATTTTGGGCTCCTCGCAGTGGTGTAATAGTTAGCAAGCTGGTCTTGCATAAACTGATTAGTGAGTTCGATCCTCACTGGGTCCCCCATACTTTCGGCTATGTGCCACATCTAAGCCTCGCTTAGAAAATCAATATATTAGTAAGATTAAAAATTAGTTTGAAAAAATCAGGTAAGTCACATTTATCGAACAGCACTGTATATTTTATTTATATATTTCCTGTGCCATCTCGAGAAGGAATGTAGTTAATGAATTTCAGTTAGTAAAATTATGAATTATTTGTTTAGTCTTTTTTAATAATCTATACAAATAAAATATTTATCAGCATTTAGACAAAATTAATCCCGTGCAAAAATAAAACATTTAATTAATCAATTCCTTTACTCGTGCGTTTCTTAGGTTGAAGTCATATTTATTCAAGCCTTTCATGTGAAGCACTCATATACTTTTATCGTTTAAATGATCGTCTTGTTCAAAGTTGTTCATGAAATAAACTTTCCCGTCGCAGTTTTTACCGTTAACCTTTTTATTCTAGGAGATTGCAATTCAACTGTTATATTAAACACATAACATTAAACATGAAAATTATATTGAGAAAAAAAAACGATTTCTGTAATACCAGGATTAAACAATGTATCATGGAGATCATTGTATTTATTTACAAGTAACAATTACTTTCACACAAATATATCACGGTTCTTTTACTAACGTTGCCGCAGAAAATGCATTAATATATATTTTATCTAAATATGTGAATTATGGCGTCTTAGATTCAACACAATTTTACCCTCAACATATATAATTCAGTAAATGTTAAGAGATTTCGTATTAATATTGTATGTAAAATTATAGGTTCTCACATTACATAAATATATTTTAGCATTCCCTTGGTTCAACAAACATGGAATGTTGCATTAAATTTAAATAATGCTATATGTTTTAACATTTTTTTATGCATTTAAGAAAATTCTGTCCAATGAAAATCATAAAATGACAAATTCCTTTGAAGAAAGAAAGAGATTAAATTCAGAGCTAAAACAAGGCAGAAATCCCTTGTCTCAGGATCAGAGATATTCGGGGAGTGATATTCAATAACTTTTTGGTTTGAATATTCATGTGCGATAAAATCTTAATTTTTTGTCAATTTCGTTGAATCTCATCAGGTAATGGATATATCATTTATCAATACAGCCAAATCCAATTTTTTGACAAAGTGTCTTCTCACCGAACTTTCCAACCTATACATCGAGGCAATTCTGAGAGAATTAGAAGTCCGATCAAGGATTGGTAGTCACAATATTGACGACCATAATCTTAACAATATAAGATATGGAGAGGACACTGTGCTGATAGAAGACATGAAAAAATAACTACAAAAACTCCCACATAAGATAGTGAAAGTGAGTAGAAAGGATTAAACATCAACTGAAAGAAAACAGAATGCATGGTTGTTCACAAAATTTAAGCCTAAAGAAATAATTGCAAATGGGAGATACCAAAATCAAACCAGCGCGGAAATTAAAATATCTTGGGAGTGTTTTAGCAGAGGACGAAAAGTGCAACACTGAAATCAGAAGGCCCATTGTGATAGCCAAAGATGCATTCCAAAAGCTAAGCAAAGTATTACGAAACAGAAAAAACATCGCTAGAAACAAAGGAAAAATATTGAACTGTTACGTGATATCTGTTCTCCCCTATGTCAGTAAATGCGGGACAATCGCCTCAAAATGAAGAATAGATTTGAAGCAACAGAAATGTGGTTTTACAGAAAGATTCTCAGGATACCATGGACGGATATGTGAGCAACGACGAAGTTTAAATAAAAGAGGAAACGTAGAATAAACAGCAGGAAAATACAGCTGAACTTTCTAGCGTAAATAATGAGTTAAGCAGTCTTGAAGTATCTTGATACTCACAAGACAGATTGAAAGTACGAGTAACAGAGGAAAACAACGCATAATATGCATGAGCTTGAGGAAATGGACAAGGGAACATGGTTTAGGAGAAAAAACAAAAAAAAAAATAATAACTACAAAGAACAGGAAATTGTGGAGGGCCATGCTTGCCTACATCCTGAGGAAACACGGTACATAAAGAAGACGAATTACAATGGCAATATTAACCATTTCCTTATAGTGAAATATTCGGCAATCTTTGACCGAATAGCTAGTGATATTCCAGTTATCAACGAACAAGGGACGAAAGTGTAGTATCTGTTTACCTCATTTCTAAATGTTAATAAAAGATGTTTCATTATGAGGGAAGTTGGTATTGTTATTGGTTGAAATTTATATCTTTCGATTAAAACATTTTTTCAGGAAAATAGGTTTATCAAGTCCACTAACTGTTAAAGATCTTTCTAGTATTGACGGTAGCTTCCTTCTTAACATTTTCTGAAGTACTGTCATTACTTTTTCTTCAAGTTACTTTTACTATTCATTTTAGTAGTTGCTGCTCTTGAAAGACCTAAACTAATGTGATTTGTTTTATTTAGTATAGATAGCATGACTGATGCTAACCTCAAGGAGAGTAACTAATTGCGCTTTCTCGGTGTTATATAATGTACCTATGGACACTAATAGGTATGTGCTAGTTCTCATAAATACTTTGGGCAGGCTTTGTATTGGTTTGGTTTGGTTTGTTTTACGGCATATAAACCTCAATGGGTTATTTAATGCCGACAGGATTTTTATTGCTGGTAATATTTTTTTTTCAAAAATGTATTGCTGGTAATATTTTTTTTTTCAAAAATGTATTGCTGGTAATATTTTTTCTTCAAAAATGTATTGCTGGTAATATTTTTTTCAAAAATGTATTGCTGGTAATATTTTTACCCTTCCAAAGTATATTAGTGGCAATAATTACTTACAAAAATGTATTGCTGGTATTTTTCCTCGAAAATGTATTGCTGGTAATAATTTTTGCTCAAAATTTTATTGCTGGTAGGAAAACCTATTTTTACACCTTCATAGTGTTTTGATCTCAGTTTGGGAGTTAACTGTTTTCCTATAGTTGAGACCCCAAACAGGTGCTCTC
>CAHIKZ030005580.1:852500-867500 GCA_903632075.3 Acanthosepion pharaonis | reverse complement strand
ATTGCCTCCTTTCTTCTCCGCAGTTCTAATTTGATTCATTCAAAAATATTTCCTTGCCTTTGACGTCGACTTCTTGAATTATCAGACGAGGATTAACAATCACAAAACTTTAATTATCTAAATCTGACCTGATTGATATTTTCTGCAATGTGTTTACAAATTGCGATTCTTAATTATTATAATGTATTCCTTTCATTTCTTTGTCGGCCATTTTGAAATCCTCTCTCAGCAAACAGAGAAACCGAAGTTCTTGAGGGTGAAGCGTTAACCGGAAACGGAAATGCAATTAAAGCGAAGGAAATAAATTTTATAGCGGTATTTAAAAACTGGTGTGCCAGCTAAAGGTCATAAGGATAATTTCAAGCAATTGTCAGATAGAACTTCTTAAAAGCTTCTTGAGGGTCAATATTTAGCTTCGTCAGAAGATGCGACGAGACGCGGCAGATTCCGTTTGCAATCATTAAATACTTTCTATGTAGGCCTAGCGAGGCAATAGTATATAGTCTGGGAAAACATTGACTATGCAGTTAAGTGGGTCTGTGTGTGTGTGTGTGTGTGTGTGTGTGTGTCTGTCTCTGTGCTTGCGTGTGTATGTGTGTGTGTTTTAACTTTCATTATGGAGAAAAAAAAGCACTCAGGCTGACAGACATATCACTTTGAAAGACCGTTTCTTTCAAGATCACCGAAGCCTGGCCTGATCCGTGCCTATATGGGTGACCACTTGGGAATACCAATTGATGTAAGCTTGGATGTAACTGCGGTGTAATGAATAACGGCTCGGAATTGTAAATCGGAGAAAAAAGTTCGAATTCCTGTTGGGTTCGTTATATTTCCTTACGCTCAAATAACCTTGGGAAAGATATGGAGCCACCAAACTATGGGTTAGTCTCAGTAAATCATTATTATTTCCAAAACTAATTAAAATCTAAAAATAATTATGGCTTTAAGTAGCCTGCAAATATGTGTCTATATTTCTGAGATGAGTTGTGAATATAGCGACAATGATAGAACAAACCAACTGATTCCCACACTTTTTTTCATTGCATTTTTCTGTCTATATTTCTGAGATGAGGTATTATGTACACTATTTACATTATTCGAACTCTTGTCCTCATCTTTGTCGCCATATTTATCACAACGTTTTGGCCATTGTACGCTACGGCCTTCTTCAGGTGGTTGGAATGTCGAACTGAATTCTTTTTTTTTCGCTCACTGGGGTAGACTGTTCTAGTTACACGTGCCATGTCTAATGGATGTCAGTCATCAGTTATTTCCTGCTTATTCCCCTCTTCAATTTCTCCACTGCCTTAAACAGGTATTGAACTCACACTCTTTAGGTTCTGTCACTAGATCTAACTAACCTCTTTATCCACTGTGCCATGTGTCCTTGAAGAACAGTCTACCCCAGTGAGCGAAATAAAGGGTTCAGTTCGACATTCTAACTACCTGAAGAAGGTCGGAGCGTATAACGGCCGAAACCTTGTGATAAATATGGCAACAAAGATCTGGACAATAGTCCGTATAATGTAAATAGTGTAGCCTGCATATGTTTGACAAACTGTAAAACACAAATCAAGCCCTCTAGGCTTCTTTGTTTTATGGATATGACGGATAGCACGTCTTATATGTACACAAATAAATACCAATGATCTATTAGTATTAATATTAGTAATTGTACATGCTACATTCGGATCTGGCTTGATAAATTTAATAAGATCTACCGTTCTTAAGTTATCGACAGTAAAATTTCGGATTCATTCGCGTCGCGGGCAGCCATTATGGGCGTTGTTTGCATACATTCACTGTAGAATATCTATCAGTGTAGGTATCATTGCGCAAACTGAGTGTGTCTACGTAAATAGTTCCCTTGCGCAGTAATTGAGACAAAATTAGACAAGAAATATCAGTTCCGAGGTTAGCTTTCCGTAGTCTTCCGCGTTTAGCTTTCCGCAGTGAATGTATGCAAACAACGCCCGTAATGCCTGCCGCCAACGACGCGACTGTATTTCTGTAATTTCTGTAACTGTTTGATATTGACGCCATCAATACATAACACAAACCGTACCTCAATTTTAGAGTAAGCATTCTTCATGTCGTTTTACTTAAGTTGATTGTCCTTTCTTCTCACGTTTCGTAACATGTTCTACGTAAAACAGAAAATATAAAGAAAGTTAAGGGTTAGAAAAATGTTTCCCAAATAAGAAAAAAAGACACATAATTCGTTGAAAATACCTGGAGGACACAAAGTGCGATAATTCAAAGCCTGGTAAAGCAAAAATAAGCGAGTAATATTCAAGAAAATATTTTTTTTTCTTTTGACTGAGCATTCAACAACCAGATGAATATTCATGAACGTTCTGAAAAAGCCTTGATAAACCAATGACACACTTGCTCTTTTATATAAACACGTGTAAAAATAAATCCTACTTTTGCATTAATAAAGTCGCTCAGAAGACGAAATCCGTCGATCTAAAACAATTTTTCTATTGTTTTTATTCATCTTGTTCCTTTACAAATACACTCTCTCTGAAAATATTTTACACACACAAAAAGACAGACAGACACACACACACATATATATATATATATATATATATATATATATATATATATATATATATATATATATATATATATATACAAATAAAGAAAAGAACAGATTTAGAATCCATCGCTCTTAGGACTTACTTTTTTTTACAAAGTGCTCGATATAGAGCAAAATATTATAGTAATATTTTTTATTATAAAATATTTTCCATCGCTACACAAAAAATTACTTTGTTTCGGAAATTAAAAACTGCTCCACATCACGCGATGTTGGATAACTTATGATGAAAATGATTTACTCTGGAAATCAGAAAACAATTCCGTAGCTGATTTGAGAGTTAAAAAAGTGTGGGGGGAACCAAGATACCAAAATTTAGAAAAAAAACACATTTGTTGGGTATGTCTTGACCAATCAAAAGCCGGATCAAAACTAAAATAGAAAAATGAGGTTAGAAGTTAGGGGAAGGGTGATTATTAATTCATGTCTAGATAAACTGACACATTTAAGGCACGTCAGCACAGAAGAGATGCGATTACGAATATAAATTTAAGATACAGTGAGATATATTTAACAAAAAAGGTTAATTTAAGGAAATTCAAGATTTAATTTTATATATATATATATATATATATATATATATATATATATATATATATATATATATATACTTCAGATTTATCTTTAAGGGGGCCTCTAGTGTAATTAAAGCATTTTTGATATATGTTTTGAACCCAGAATACAATACTTATTATATTGAGTGGTCAATAAACCATGGCAGTTTTGATGTTGAAAAATCAAAGAATTATATAACTATTATATGAACCATTATGAATTAATAAAATAAATGATGTATAATTGTAATGCGTAGATATTTTAAGAAAAATTTTCTTAACTGTATTTTAAAGTAAATATTATAAAATGCCTACAAATTACTGTTAATTCATTTCTCTGATTTAGGAGATCATTATTTTTAGGAAACTTTATAATATGCAGCTTTTCATGTAGACACAAGGGATATGGGTCATTTAATGACTTACAGATTACCGTTGTTTTTAATATTTTCCGTTTTACGGTAGGTATTTATTGATTTCGTTTAAACGACAAAAATATTTAGAGAGGGATGCTCGATTACGGTATGCATTGTTTTTAAAAGAAGATATATGCTGATAGCACCTTTGTTTATTTATTTTTGTGCTACTAATATAATTTTTTTAACAGCCGGGTTTTCAGTAGATGAAGTAGTGCATTGGTAAATAATTGATTCTGTAAGACATCTATTTTGCAATGGACAATTTTTAGGACTCGTACAATTACATAAATTATTATCAATATCATTGATTACTGCTTTGGAATTAATATTATTACTTTGGTTTAAGTGTTTATTTAAAATTTTATTATTATGTTTTTAATAATTTTTTTCTACATTTTAACTTCAACTGTTAGTTAAATTAAGCGTATTTTTATTGATAGATAGATAGATAGCCAGACTGACTTAGAATCAATAACTAACAAGAAGTCATGATTTCCTCGTAAACGTAGTTCCTCTCTCCAAAATTCCTCAGCTAGATGTTTGTATTTTTAGATAGCAGATTGTCTGGAAACAATCGCTGGAGTAGGTAATTTCTCTTACTCTGTTTACTCTCTCTATCACTGACGCATAGTCGTCAATATTTCCCTGCTTGGAACAATAAAAGCGGCCGATATATACTCCATAGCAATGTGACAAAACTGTTATTGTAGGAAAAGCTTTCATCTGATGGAAAGTCGGCTTTTAGAGTTTCAGTGACAAATAGAAACAATACGAGAAGACTTCTCCAAACACATATTGCTATTTATTGATATATTTGAGATTCGAGTTACATATGATGTCGAGATAGTGGCATATATTTTCTAACATTTCCTTAAGTTTTCATTCTGAATCTGTCATCAGTAGAATGTCACCTGCGTATCATATGTTGCTACCGTGATGTCTGCCAAAAATATATCCTGATAGCAGTTCTAGATCAATTAGGATCGTCACGCTGAAGAGGTTAAATAAGTCGGGTGAGAACACGTAACACTTTCATAAGCCACTTTTTTTTATTTTTAGATATTCGGAAGTCGTTCGCTGTTTTAAGCAGCCATATTCACAATGTTTCGTCCATTGTACGCGCCGGTCTTCTTCGAGTGATTGGAATTTCGAACTGAACCCTTTATTTTGTCCACCAGGGTAGATTGTTCTACTTCCACGTGTCATGCCTCTTCCGGATGTCTCAGCTATCTCAACTCTTTAACTCAACTCTACAAGTCCTTGAGGACAGATGACCCAGTGGAAAAAAGCGTTGGTTGGATTCAGTGACTTGACCCAATGACTTGTGATTTCAATACCTTGGTATTGCAGTGATGAACAAAAACTTGGAAATTTGAGTTAAAGTGAGATAACTGAGAGGTCAGGAAGAGGCATAGAACACGGAACTAGAAAAATTCACCCCGTTGGGCGAAAATAAAAAAGTGTTCAGTTCGAAATTCTAATCACCTGAAGAAGGCCGGGGCGTACAACGGCCGAAATGTCGTGAATATGACAGTAAAGAGGAGGACAACAGTCCGAACAATATAAATAATTACAATACCTAATCTGAGAAATATAGAAAGATTATAGATTTGATGAAGACTTTCGAACGAATCTAGACTTAATTTATAGTAGCTCCAATGTATGATGATTTTTTTTTATAGTAAGAAATTGTTTCCCGGCGCAAAGAATTCGCTGTCTCGTAATTACCGGGAGAAAACATGCCTGTCGTCCTTCATGATTTTATAAGTATCGCATGGCATTTATGTCATGTCAAAGGTCAATCAAACATTTAGGGTTTTGAGCAGGTAGAACCATTTAGCTTTATCTACCGTAAGGAAATCAGTTTTCTGTGTCGCACCAGCAGGTTTTTCTCGCCTCAGTCCATCCTTCAAATCTACAAATCAAGCATTCATCCTTGCATGGAATATTGCTGGGCGTATATGGTCCGGTTCTCCCGCTGTTCATCTCGAGGTCCTCGACAAAATCCAGAGACGGATATGCAACGTGGTTGGTCCTGTTCTGGCATTCCATCTGCAGTCGCTATCTCACAGACGTGCTGTGGCTTCTCTCTCTCTCTTTTCTACAAGTACTTTCATGGCAACTGCTCCGACAAGTTACTTCCACTGGTTCCTAAAATGCCTGATTTTAAGCGTGCTACTAGTTTGGCATTTCGGTCCCACCCTTTCACTGTTGAAAGGACTAAATGTAGCCATCTCTTCTACTTCAAAAGTTTCTTATCTCGCACCTCCCATCAGTCGAACTCCTTTCTTACCACTTACTCCCCTGATAGCTATAATCTTCAAATATTCAAATGCAATGTCAATTGACATCTTCTGATGCCTTGTCCTTCATCCCTGTCCTTCTCTTTATCCTTTCCCAAACACTCCTCTTTATTCTTACTCACACACCCTGTAACCTCTTTCCGTGCTAGTGGCACTCTCGCCTCGCTTGGGATGATTTGCTTAAAAGAAAACAATGAAAGACTATTAAGGAGTACGATTTTCGACTCGTGAAACTATCTCGACTTTATCAGCGGCAGAAAAAAATACCTATTAAAAGAAAAGAAAAAGAGGAAGAACCTGATATTTAAATCTACTTAAAAATCCGTGAAACCTAGTGAGGTCCGAACTGGCGAATAAATCTGTCATTTGAAGGAGAGATGGGTTTTTTTAAGATTTTTTAAAGTTTTCTCGAAAATATAATTATATAAAGAAACAAATACTTTTAAATATGTTGACTTCATTTTTTATTTAAATCAGTCTCAATATAAAATTTAATCTGCAAATGCTAGAATGATTTTCTGCATCTCATATCTTTAAAAACACTTTTTTAAAAAATTTAGTTCGATAAAATTATGGCAGAGTATTTTGAAATTAGGTAGCCTTTTTTATCCTTTCGTCCACAACTGATAAAATATCCCAAATCAATTTGAAAATAATTATATAATTCCGTTCAGTTCTCAGTACTTCTTATTGAATGATACAAAATTGGCGGCTGAATAATCATCGAATTGTAAATTATACAAATTGAGTTTTATCGCGAAAGATCATATCTAATTTATTTTATTATTGTTGTTTATCTTGCTGGAGTTGTTTCGCTTTTCATCGAGAGATAATTTATTTGGCGAGGCTAATGGTTTTCTTTCATATTTTTGCTAACATCACTAAAGATATTTCTGACTACAAATAAGATGTTGAGAAAAACGAGGTCCAAAATAAACTTCAACATGGTTTGGTTCGGTATGGTTTATTTTGTTTTACGGCATATCACCCTCAATTTATTAAAAGCCGACAAGATTTTTAGGATAAGTTTTTTAGGAATATATGCTTTCTTTGTAAGAAGTCAGTTTGGAGATCAGGTTTCATTGACGTATTTTTGTAAAGAGGGTTTTTGTCACGAGTCAAATATATTGATCTTAATATTTCTTTTAAAAATGTATTGTTAGTAATTTTTTTTTTCCAAAAAATGTATTTCTGTTATCATTTTTCCCAAAAATGTGTTTCTAGTATTTTTTGCTATAAAAATCTATTTTTAAACTTTCAATGTGTTTGAACACAGTTTGGGGTCTGACTATTTGCCCATAGCTGGGATCCTAACAGAGTGGACCTGAAAACAACACCAATTAAGAGGTTGTTCCACACTCCTCAAAACCTCCAAATCAGAGGCTTTGCTTCCGGATATAGTATATCGCTATATTGAGAAAGTTCTGCAACATGATTACGTTTTTTCTCATAAACCCGAAAACTTAATTTCAAACTGAAAACCACAGTTTTTTGCTCTTAGCAATTAACGGAGTTTAGTCTGTGCTATATAATATGAAAGCTGCAGTCAAGAAGAAATTCTTAGTTGTAATAATTTGAGAGACAATATCGTATATTTGCCCGTTTCTTTTCTAATTCTTAAGCAAGAATGAACGATCATCTTATACATTAACAATACATGTAGTCGGAGTTAGGACGTTTTCACTCCGACAATGAAACCCAGATAATCATCTCATCATGGACGATTGTTAAGGTGATTTTTTAATTTACATCTGTCCAAGGAGACTATCACAGTGAGTGACAGAGTTGAGAAACGCCTAACCACCATACCACCGGTTTAACCAAGCCTTGTAATTGAACATGGTTAATCGAAACTGTTCATAAATTGTCTATGGTCATGCTAGCATGAAGTGAAAAGTCATCGTGACTGAGCGTTCGAACTGAATGGCCTTATCTAAATAATGATCACTCCAGATTATTAGGTCTCTCACAGAAAGTATTAGTAAAGCCCGCTCTCTTTTGTTAATGTAAAAACTATAGGCTCTGAAAGAAAAATGTGCCTGGGCAGGTGTCTGTGACAGGGATAATCTAGCAACTCTAGCACCGAGTATATCCATCCAGTCAAGAAACTTTCAGTAATCATTTACCAGACAGCATTACAGTCAGTTGAAATTTGTATCTTTCCAATTAAAACATCCGAACAGATACAATTATCAAGTCTGTGATTATTGCTCTTTTCTGTATAGATAGATGTTTTCTTCCTAACCTTTTGTTTAAGGTAGTGCGGATAATTCAAACTCTTGATTACCGTAATTTCCCATGTATAATACACATTTTTTCTAAAAATTTATAAGCAAAATTCGGGGTGGTACAAAAAAAATCTTTAAAAAATCGCTGTTTCATAGTCGATTTCAGTTGCGAAATGACTCCTCACCACAAACATACAACAATTTGACACTAACATTCGGCCATTGCGACACCATAAGGATGTCAAATACACTCACATGTACCTAACAACACTTACAAATGTAAAATAAAATAAAAATTATCATAAAACTAAATTAGAATAATATTATTCTATGTTTAAAACCATTTTTAATAAGAGTAGGAAACGCTGGCCGTAATAAAATTCGAAAGGTACAATTTATGGGGTTTCATTACCAAACAAGGGGTGCGTATGATGCGTGAGTAGAAGCATTTTCCCAAACTTTCAACACAAATGTTGAAGTACTTATTATGGATGAAAGCGTATTATACATGGGAAATTACAGTATATCATTATTTTACTTTCTAGTTACATTACTGACCGTTTCGTTTTCTTTGTTGCTGTTGTTGAAAATCTTCATTGTTCTGGCTTTTGGTATTTAGTAAAGTCCCTTGTGATTTTAAAACGTCAATCTTTATGATCGAATGAAGCATTGTCTTCTTTAAGATCGAAAGGTTCCCTACGCTTGAACACATGTTTAATCATTGATCTTGAAATTGGTTGTATACAGCAGACATTTTAGAATATTTCTGAGCGAGTTGGGTGCTATGTATGACATCCGTATAAGAGTCGAGATCTGACGGGGCTACTTAAGAACAGGATTCGAGTTGTTATCTCATTATTTTGGCTTTTTGGCAACTTCCGATGTGAGAAAAACTACTCTAAACCGAATCTATTCAACTTGATGCGATAGGTAAATTGTCATCGTTTTATATTTTTAATTTCGCGCATGCTCGTTGTTTGTTTTTGATTTTTTTAACTGAACAGTATAGTAGGGCTGGTTGGGCAGTATCTGTAAGAAAAAGAGCATTATGACGCAATTCACTCCATCAGAAAGATGGAAACAGCATGCTACACTCTATGGCATCCACACCGGAAGCTGCAATACGAACAACTAAGAATGTTTGGGTGTCAATCTGAGGACAGTTCAGAGGATTCGGAAAGAGTTGGATGAGTCTAATGTTGATTACGAAGATGTTTGGAGTGAACATTAGTGATGGCGACGTTATAATTCCATTCATCTTCCCACAGGGTCGCGAACTAAGCGTGGAGGCCTAGTTTAAGTCCCTTGAAGAGATAGTCTTGCCCCGGAACAAGAGGGTGGCTGGTGAAGACCCTATATCTGGCAACCAGACTCTGCACCATACCACAAAAACAGGGAAACCCATTCATGGCTGTCGGACAATTTCTGCGACCCTATCACTCCTTACACCTAACACCCCAGACTGCAATCCCCTTGATTATTATGTGTGGGGCACAGTTGAGCGAGTGACCTAAAAAAAAAACTCCTTGTAATCACAAAAAGAAACTGAAGGCAATGATTACGTCAAAATTCATGGGGACTGCTTAGAAGAGTTGAAGAATATTCCGAAGTTGTGTGGAGACTAACAATTAAATGACGTTTTTATTGAATAAATTTACTTTTTCGTATTTCAAGATAGTTTTGTGTAATTTTGGTAAATATATCTCTTAAATTGAGATGTCAGTGTTATTTTTACTTTTGCGTCATTTAGACGACAATTTACCCATCGCTCCCTGTATGTTCAATTTCCTTATTGTCTATACTAAATTTGTCATAACTGATCTATACGCGAAGGTAGGCTTTTAGTATTTATTAATTCTACGATATGAATTTTTATAATCAGATATTATCTTAAAACAACAATTTATTGATTTGTTCGCTTTGTACGGATTATCAACCCTTGTCAAATTATTTAATGCCAGGAAATATATTTATATTGTGAGATTTATTTTAAATAATAATGGTTTAATGACAAAACCCTCACTAATTAACCTATAGCGGGTGGAGAAGAGGTGGATTCATGTCTTTGCCAACTCAACGGGAATTGGAACTCGATTTTCCGATTAACAATTCATACCCATTATCCATTACACCACCCGCACAGAGAAGCTTATAAAACCTGACATTCCCAAGTGGTCACCCATCTAGGTAGTGACAGACTCAACGTTTCTTAACTTCAAGGATCGTATAGGAACCAATGTTTCAACGTGATGAAGCCGTAAGCCTTAAATCAATAAGTAAATTCTTTGAACAGGTATACTAAAATGCATTATACAGACAACCAATGCTTGAGGTAAGGCTTAAATTGAGGAACTGGACACATTGGTAGTCCATCGAAGAGTAGGAGTTCTGATTTCATATCTCCACTATTTTGCTGCCATAGTCAATAATTTGGAAAGGATTCTGGAGCTAGGAATCCTTCGTTCTGGCAACACCCACAACAACAGGGATGAGCAGTTTCAGCTCCTTCCCTTCTGTTGGTGGCAGAGAGAAGAAGACGTGATGCATAGGCAAACTGACATGGTCAGGACGTCGATGACTAAACCGTTTCTTCCCCAAGGCTTTTCTTCAGAGGAGGATGGCTAGATATCTAAAAGAATTAAAAAGACGACCTGTTAAGGATAGACCTTCTTGTTGATTTACCACAGTGGGGTAGATCAGACTCTATAGCTACGTAGGACGATAGACATTCCCCAAGAATAAATATCATAGCTGCAAACAGTTTATTAGCAATAGAGGAAAATGGGGACAATGCACACATTTCAATTTAATGACGTTCCGAACAATGTGCGTAACTCCATGTATAGTAGGGAATTCAATCAAGAGGTGGTAACACTAGCGTACTCTGACCATCTGTATCCTAAATCTGCTCATATGACTGAACTACTGGCTGTATAACACGGCTGCCTCGAGCGAAGTCAACGGCCAGGGCAGACTGTGAAGCCTTTAAGTTGGAGAGCATCGGCTGTGGTTTGACCCGGACAGGTATTGGTACTACCACGTCTACTCGTCCATGACACGTTAAGCACGAATGAATATCTCTCAGATTTCAACATAGATATGCGAATGGAAATGGTCTGGTGCTAAGCTGCGCAGCGACCCAAATACAACGCCCGGTATTGCGAAGAAGATAACTTCTTCAACTCTGTCCGCTCAATCCAGCTTTTGGGCCATTTGAAAAAGAAAAAAACAGACAACCTACACCCGCCATCAGCTTGCTGCAGGCAGATATCAGAATCATTTATTCGATGACTTGTTTTCTTATACAGAAGAAATTTGCTTTGCTAAACTCGAAAGTTCTCACAAGTCAATAAACCAATCCATCAGACTCAAAAAATCAACAAAAAATATTATTTTTAAATATACTGAACTCACATTATGACTTCATCAGTACATTTTACTATCAATCTAGTTTTACTAGCAATCTAGTTGAGCACTAGTGAGTTACCCAGTGCTAGTAAGGTACACGGGTTTGGCGGCATTACCATTCCAACCAAGAAATGAAAATTATGCAAGATGCTTGAGCATCAATATACAATGATCGGTAATATGGACTGTTAAAGCCCTTGTCGGAATTCATTTTCACGTTATTCATTATCTTGAAGGTGTTCTTCTTCTTGTTCTATGTACAGTGACCCTTCAGGACTTTTGACTTTCAAGGATCTCACTGTTTTCTGTCCTTTGTAACTTTTAATAAATTTTCTCTTTTTCCAAATCATAACCCATCATCCATTTATTCAAGCTCGCAAGGTAGGTCATGCATTGTTTTTCTCTATCCCTCCTGCCATAAATCTATCCTGTGAGTATCAATTTTTCCAAGCCCACTTTCATCATTATGTGCCCTAACAATTTCAAATCTCTCTTAGTGAGGATCGAACTCACTAATCAATCTTAATTGATCTAGCGAGACAAGCTTTCTAAACATTATACCACGTATAAGTGTCCAAATTCCAGTTTTTAAGCGTAGCTTTGATGTGACACATAGGAGCTTGGAGTAATCTGTGGGGATCGAACTTACTCTTAACTCGTAAATCGTCGAGCGGGATAAACTTGCTGACCACGACACTCCGTCGAATTGAACTAAATAGCTTAGAAGTGACACCAGACCGAAAGTATGGGGTACGCTGTGAGGATTGAACTCACTATTCAGTCGTAACTGATCAAGCGAGCCAACCTTGATAACCATTTTACAAAGTCTAAGTGCCAAATTGATGATTTTCTTAGCCTAGACTTTATGGGACTCAAATCCGAAAGTATGAGTATTCTTTGAGGATTGAACACACTGTTCAGTCGCCAGTGATCTCACGAGACAAGCTTGTTAACCATTACACCACGTCAACTTTAAATTAATTGATTGATTCACTTCTAATCTTTGTAAGCTTTGAGTCGGCAGCTTCTTCCTCTGAGGCTTTGAGTCGGCAGCTTCTTCCTTTGAATTCTTGTTAACTTTCTTGTACTTATTTTTTGATTTCTTATAAAGCTTTACTGAGCTTACGATCAAAACCTTCCTTCTTCACGACTCAGTGCCTCGCTTCCGTTTCACTTCTTTTATGGAATTAAACACGAAGTATTTCATGAACATATCAGCTAGTATTTTCAGGAAAACCTCACATAATTTCTCTCTTCCCCAAACACAATTAAATTTTAAAAAAATTTAATTAAAAAAAAAAGGATTAACTTCCACTATTCCCTAATATTGCTCAAAATTAATGTCTCTGCTTGTGCATAAATATAATTGTTTTTAAATAATGTTCGCCCTGTGAAAGGCCCAAGAGACACTCGAGGTAGAGGCTTATA
The DNA here is from genome assembly GCA_903632075.3 of Acanthosepion pharaonis. NCBI lineage: Eukaryota > Metazoa > Mollusca > Cephalopoda > Sepiida > Sepiidae > Acanthosepion > Acanthosepion pharaonis. Next base: position 854,555 of record CAHIKZ030005580.1, on the reverse strand, counting down.
GCATAAGATTCACTGGTTAAGTTTGCCGAATCGGTTCCATTGAGAAGCGGCTCGTGGGAAGAAGCTGCTGTAGCGGAAACTACATCTAACCAATTGTATACGAAGTTTGATACAATGTATAGGTCTCAACCATGAAGATTAGGACTGGTGGAACGCATTTCGTCTGAATAGCTTCCATGGAAAGTGAGATAGAGCAGGGAGAGGCATGCTAAGTTTCTTTCGTCTGTGAAAAAGAAGTTGTAGGGTGGAAAATAATTTATCACCCCAACGATGCGGAGACACTTTTGGATTCTATCAAGACTGAAAGATAAGAATTAACAGATCTCTTACGTTTTATTTATGCTCTAGAATTAATTCCATTGAGCTCTCCGAAAAGATGGTTTTTTTTTTATAAACAGTCGTTGCTGCTGCTGATGTAATGCTCTTCAACTAGAATCGGGCTCTCCTAGCCACTGGCGCTTTCGTATAGTAAAGAGGTTAAAATCTCCCTTACTCTCTGCCGTTCGACGATCGTTTGGGGGTAGATTCTCTGACTGATGCCAAATCGGTAGGGTTTCGATCCCGGCTTCAAGCAGTCAGGTGTCTAGCCACACTGGTGAGCTGTGATAGAATAGTCTGTCTGTTGATGATTTTATATATATATATATATATATATATATATATATATATATATATATAATACACACATGGTGCTATGAGTAAATTGTCGTCATTTGATATTTTTAATTTCGCGCATGCGCTTTGGTTTTATTTTGACGACTGCACAATATAGTTGGGTCAGTTCGCCATTGTTCGTGAGAAAAAGAGCACCATGACTCAGTCGGACAGAAATTTGGAAACGGCTTGCTGCACTGCTTGGCATTCTCATCGGAAGCTCGAATGTAAACATTTCAGACCGTCTGGGTGTTACTCCAGTGACAGTGCAGAGGATTCAGAAAGAGGTGGATAGTCTAATGGTGATTACGATGATACAGCAGCTCGGAAAACTGATTCTTATGATTCCGATAATAAAAGAACTTCGGAATTTCTTGGAGAGGGTCTCAGACTCAACACAGAGACCTACATCAAGTGTCTTGTGTGGGGAGTGCTGCTATGGATCAAGACGGCGGTTATTGGAAGAACCTATGTCTGGCAACAGGACTCTTCACAATTCCACAAAAGCAGGAGAACCCAGTCATGGCTGTCAGACAATTTCTGCGAACAAATCAACCCTTACATCTCGACACCTAACCGCTTGATTATTAAGCATGGGGCGCAGTTGAGCGAATGACCAACAAAACTCTTTGGAAGTCCAAAGATTAACTGAAGGCAAGGATTATGGCAACATTCACCAAGCAAAAAAGGGAGACTATCTAGAAGAGTTGCAAGAGATTATGAAGTCGTCTGGAGAGTGGGGTTGACGCCAAAGGCGATTTTATTAAATAAATTTACTCTTTCATATTTCAAGATATTTCTTGTGTAATTTTGGTAAGTATATCTGTTAAAATGAGATGTCAGCGTTATTTTCCGTTTTTGCGTTATTTAAACAACAATGTATCCAGCACATCCTAAATATATAGTGTTGTAGCATACCTACGAACGATAATGAGTTTGTCCCCATTCACATAAATATTGTAGTAAATACTGTATGTTGATCTAGAGTTGGAGATTCGTCTCCACCGCTGCTGGCCAGGCTATCTGCCTCCAAGCAGAGAGGATCCCCCGACGAGGCTATGTCGAAGGACAGAGTCACATCTCGGGAAACAGCTACCCGACCCCGTTTTATTCGGAAGCTACAGGGAATTTTTGGCCGAAACTACGGGCTCGGACACCCCACATTATATTCGTCCTTATGCCACATCAGACCTCGTGGGGCGGCTGGTAGATATTCTAGAGTTGGAGATTCATTGTGGAATTCACTTGACTGACATCTAGCAGTTAATTATTTTTTCAATGCGCCGCTGGCGAATCTTATATGTTGTTCTTTTCCTAAGTATTATCGTTCATTATCAACCTTCGTGTGGTTATTCTATTCAGTAATTTTCCCTAAGTTACAATAGATAGATAGATAGATAG
>CAHIKZ030005580.1:822500-847500 GCA_903632075.3 Acanthosepion pharaonis | reverse complement strand
AACTCTAGTTCCTTGGAATTTTGAAGAAATAAAACTGATTCCCTAAATTCATAAGGTTTTGGAGATATTTTAAACTAAATTTAAAAAAAAAAAGTTTTTGAATTCCCAGTTTTTTTGTGTTACATTAAACTCAATATAAATTAAAAACTTTTAAAATTACTTTTTTTTTATTCTGTTATTTTAAAATTTGAATTTTTACCTGTTCCCTCTTCATCCTGACGCAAATCCCAAATGCTGGATGTTCAAGCACCAGATGAAGGGCAGATTTTCAATCCCGGGATCATCCTGATTTGAAAATGGTATAATATGGCTTATAAATATCCTTATTCATAAAATGTGAACACCTAAATTATATATATATATATATATATATATATATATATATATATATATATATATATATATATATATATATATATATATATATATATATTATTGAAATTGTATGACAAAGTGAAAAGAGTTTTCTTGCGACGCGTTTCGTGCTTCAGGACATTAACGGACTAAATTTGTTATGTTAGTAGGACTACACAAGCTAACGACAAAGGACACTGGAAATTTTAGAAATTTTTTTATCTAGCCGAATTCATTAAGAGCTTTTTTTTCCTTTTTATTTCCATCACTTTTGTTAGCAGATATTCTGAAATGCGATATTAGGTCTGCCAGGAATGGTGAAATGTTGCAAGAACCAGGGCGTAAACTTACTGTAGATGACCTTGCGTTTAAGTCACTCTCTAGACATTTACATTGTAGTGAATAATTTCTCTTCTGATCAGAGTCGCATTTTTTATGCAAAAATTGAGGTTAGTGTCGTTACGGTGGGCAACCAACGCTTTTAATGCAATATTTTGTAATATTTCTCTTTTGTATTCATATAATCTTTTATTTAGATTCTTTGAGGTTTCTCCTATGTATTTTTGTGTCATTCATAACAGGCGATGGATTCAACTCCAGCTTCAGGTTTTAGCATATTGATTTTTGTTTAGTATTTACTAAGTCTATTATTGTTTTGGATGTAGTTCTAATAAATTCTATGTTGAGTTTAGATAGATTCTTTTCAATTGTAGATGTGATAGAATTAGTTGGCAGGATAATATAATTTTTTGATTTGTTGGGTTTCTCAGGAGGGGCAATTTTATTTTAGATATGTTATGAACCTTTGTTTCGCACTGAATATAAAATAATGAGGGTACCTTTTTTTTTTAAGCGTTTCACCCCAAGCAAGGCGGGAAGCCACTAGGATGCAAGGGGTTACAGGAAATAGCAAGATCAGATAGGAGTGATAGAAGAAAGGATGAGGGTAGTGGATAGATCAAAGCAACTGGAGATGTCGATTGACATTACACTTGAATAGCTGGTGATTATAGCTCACAGGAAAACAGGAGAAGGGAAGGGAGTTCCACAGGCGAGAGGTGCGAGACATGAAGCTATTAGAGTAGAAGAGACGGCTACATTTAGGAGTTTCGACAGTGAGGGGGTGAGAGCGGGATGCCAGCCTCGTAGGGCGCTGGAACTCATGACGTCTGGGAACCAGCGAATGCAGCTCCTCGGAGCAATTTCCATGAAAGTATTTGTAGAACAGACAGAGGGAGGCGACGGCGCGTCTGTGAGAAAGTGACTGTAGACGAGACGCCAGGGCAGGGCCAACCATATTGCATATCCGCCTCTGGAGCCTATCAAGAACCCCGAGGCAAACAGAAGGTACTGGAGAATTTTGAAAATGTTTTCAATCTATTTCTCTTCTTCGTGTAAATAATTCGAGCTGCGTATTTTTAATGTTGATATGTAGAATTCAGAGATTATGCCGGATTTTATTTTGTTGTTAGGATGAGAATAGAAATTATTAGGTCACTTTTGTTGGTTGATTTCCGGTAGATACCGCGTTTTAAACTATTGTCAGCACGCTGTAGCTTGATATTTCGGAAGCCTGAGGAGTTCTGTTCTTCCAATTCGTATGTAAATTCCATTGTGCATTTCACTTTGTTTACTTGATCTACTAGATCAGATAAATCAGTTTTTATGCTGGTCTCATATGTGAAACTCTAGTCCTACTGACCTGCATACAAGCCCACATATTGTGCAACAGCGTCTACCTTGAGATATAGCCACAGGAATATTTTCTGGTGCTTTACTCCGTAGTCTTTCGTCTCTCAGCCGGTCAATAAACTGATTTCGAAATGTCTGATACTACTCAGGCACAACTATCTCCAGTTATTTCTATCCAGGGGAGATCGATCAGACAGTTGAAAAATTATTCTTTAGCTCGTCTTTATACCTGACGCAAGGGCCACCCAACTATCCTTTCTCTACTGTAGAGCTGGCTATACACGAGGACCTTAAGTATTCTTTGGTCACTCATCCTTGCACCATGAGCAGCCTATCGAACCTATGACTGCACCAAAAAAGTCTCAATTCCACCAATTTTACATTTTGCGAGTAGAATCACACATATAAAGTGTAATTCTCTTCAATAATTACACTTCATATGTCGGATACTATTTCAATTGCACAACACTTAAAGGAAAATTCTTGTCTACATTCATAATTTAGAGAAATAATCGGCAATACAAGTATACTTCACCATGAAAATAAAAGACGAAAACTCCAAATTCCGAAAGCCCGTTATATAAAAGAATTACAGCCAACACTAAATAAAATCAATTATGAGTACAGCAACAATGTTTTAAAATGTTTTTAAGAACAAGGTTTAAAAATATCTAAATTGCAATTGTTGAAAAATACAATTATAATATGTAAACATGTTTATAGCATGTTTTAAAACACGGTTGGCAATCTTTAATAAAGATTTTTACAATATAAATTAAGTTACCCCCCTTACATAGCGGTAAATTTTTGAATTAACAGAGCGCGTTCATGCGCATGCACAAAATTTCATAACTATCAATTACATTAATTCTTTGTGTTAGCAATTTACCATTGAAGATGATCTTGGATGAGACTGAATGTACGTGGGAAAATAAAAAAAAGTATAAGAACAGTTACTGCGTTCTTTTCAATCAGTTTAATTAGTGCATTATGATTTTTTTTTTAAATCCGTGAATATGAGAGGATTAAAATAAAATAATATATTTCTACATTATACTTCTAAATTATTCAACCATATATAGATAGATAGATAGATTATGCAGGGATAAATACATTCTCATTGACAAAATGATAATCTGTATGAGGTAAACTGTTTGGATCTCATCAATTTTAATTCACTTATATGCACTATAATAAAAATTATATTGACCTCTCTTTTGTGGATCACTTTTAATATTTTATATTAATAGAATCTACTTGGTTTATTTAGTCACGGATTTTTTCTACCCATATATATATATATATATATATATATATATATATATATATATATATATTTCATTCTATATATATATATATATATTTCATTATAAATATATATATATATATATATATATATATATATAGACTATTAATATTAAATATATTTTTCCTCGCCGTTTGGTACAACTCTGGGTTTCATGCTCATAACAATATTCAGGTCGGGATTGAAAACTCTCGGTTGTAAATATTGTTGTGTATAAATACTCTATAACCATGTCTACACTATTATTGAAACATAGACTCAAAAACTATGAGTAGCACGACAGCTCACGGAAGAGTGGCAAAATGTGCGTTACAAAGGTGTAGCACTTTCCAGTTGTTCTCTTGTTGCAATGAACTACTGTATTCTCAATCCATGTCCTAATGTGATTAAATTCTTCTAAACTCAACCTGTTGTTCCAGTGTTTTTCTTAGAGTCTTACTAACTGCCATTGCCCCAACGTTATAAAAATATTAAGATTAATAGTTTATTAATGAGACAGTGGAGCCCTCCATTTAAGAAAGAAGAAATAATACTAATACATATGTATTACTCTCAAGACGTTAAACTAAGCTTACAATTTAAATCTCCTGGCGTGTGGTTATTGATAAATAAGAACAAAGGTTTGCTGTTAATAGAATTGTTATTTCTATTACCACTGGGTTCCTATTTTTAGGTCTTGTACCCAAACTAATGTAAGCTTAGTATTTATGGTCCCATAGCTTGAGATAAGCAATATGGCTGATCATTAATAAAGCAATAAGTCTGATTCTCAATGGGTGCCGATTTTTGAGGCGTTGTAGTAAAATTAATCTAAGAATAGTATTTAGCACTTGTACGGGTCGGTTATGGACAGTGAGGTGACTATTAATAGAGATTTCATTTAGTTCCCCACTGGGTGCCTTGTGCCCAAACTAATCTACGCTTTGTATTTAGGTTTCTCTGTGTATGGCGTTATGAATAGTGAGGTAATGTCGTTGACTACGTTGAAAGGGTGACCATCCTTGAAACCTTTTGAAAAAGAAAACTAAGCTAAGATTTCCAAAATAACTCAGATGACTGAGCTGGTTAGGCCTACAAATACATCCGTTTATTTTTTTTTAATCTTTCTTTGTTTTGTGTCAAAATTCATGGCGGTCATGGCAAACATACCTCTCAAGACACACTGCATCTCACATAGAATGTGCATATATATATATATATATGTGTGTGTGTGTGTGTGTGTGTGCCGGTTTGTGTCAGTGCGCCTGCGCGTATCAAATATTCAATACGTGACATTCGCACGGCTGTCCAATTCTGGAAGCGAAGCGGCAATTTCAATTAAACAAGTTTTCTTTCAAAATCAAAAATAATTTGCAGTAAATCCAGTTATCAAATTGTTTGATTACGAAACATACGAATGGGTTTTATTTAATCAAAAACGTATTTCTATATTTAAATACGTCAAACAAAATTTAGTTAAGTTTTCTTCGGGTAGATTCTAATTACAACATGCAATTTTAATAAGGCAACTATGCGTCCAAATCCGTGCCGACTCTTACTGTTTTCTATTAAAATAAAAATTCCATATCAATATGCAATGATTTCCATGAGAATTGTCGACAGACTATTGAATTCTGAAAACAAATTATATATATATATATATATATATATATATATATATATATATATATATATATATATATATATATATATTCAAAATATCAATTATTACTACATGATTTAAATCCACTTTCAGAGTGCAAATTGACTTTCTAAAGTGGAATAATATAATTCGGCCTTTTTTTTTTATTTCTGCAAATTAAAGGTGGTGCTGAAAATTCTCGGTTCAACTAAAACATGTAATCTGTATGCTTAGACTTACTGCCGTCCTGGGCATGACGATAAATTACATCTGTGTCCTGGCTAACAAGATAAACTACGTCCAACAGCAAGGCCTCTGATCAGGAGGTTTTGAGGAGCGTGGAACCACCTCTTGGTTGCTGGTGTTCCCAGGTCCACCCTGGCCCGGGGTGGTTGCACCTGTTGGGCTCCCAACTATGGGTATATAGTTAGCCCCCCAAAACTGGGGTTAAAACACTATGTAAGTGTAAAAATTGGTTTTAATACCAGAAATACTTTATTAAAAATTTATTACCAGCAATACATATTTGAAAAAAAAGATATTACCAGTTATACATTTTTGAAGAAAAAATATTACGAGAAATAAAAATTTTGTCGGCATTAAATAACCCATTGAAGTTGATATGCCGTAAAACAAACCAAATCAAGCCAAACCAAACCAAACCAAATTATATAATTATTGATTTCAACATCGCCTCTGGGAGAAAAAAAAAACAAAACAAAATAAAAAACCATAATAAATTTGATTTGTGACAAATTCTTAGTTGAAATCTGAGTGTATGATTAGAAGAGTTCGTCTTCTATGCGTCGTGTATCTGCAGAAAATAGACGATTATGGCTCTCCACACGTTCCTTTTACCAGTAATCCTAAGCAATGTTTGTTCTCTTCCTAACGATCCTCGTCCATCCTGTGTCATCTATTTATAAAATCTTGTTCGGTACGTTAATCAATGTTTCCATCTGCACCCTTAAATTTTCTATACCCTGTGAGTGCAAAATCTCCATGCACCCTTTCCTCATTTTATGGCCGAGTGATTTCAATTATCTCTTTGTGACTATAATCATAAGCATAGTTTGTTTTTTTAATACTCCTTAAATTTTCTTAGTTATTCTCCTGTTAATTCCATGGTATACTCAGCATCCATATCCAGAACCACATATATATTGCTGAAGTTCTCCTTGCCGTCTGTGAAGAGATTATTCAGCATTCCTTTTCATGTAAAAGGATTAATGTTACGTGTTGGTTCAGGTCTCTTTTGATTTTCAGTCCTCGGTACGACGATAAACTACATCCAGCAGCAAGGCGTCTGATCGCGAGATCTTGACGAGTAAGGAACGATGTCTTAATTGCTATTGTTTCCAGGTCCACCCAAACCCAGGGTGGCAGCACCTGTAAGGATTCTAAACTACTGTGACTCCAAACAAAAACAAAACACTATAAAACCATAAAAATACATTTTTTATGGTAAAATTACCAACAATACATTATTATAATATAAAATGACCAGCATTACATATTTATAATAACATGGACAGCAATAGAATTTTATAGAATTACCAACAATTCATTTTATAGCAATTTATTTTATAGCAAAATGGTCAATACATATTTTCTATATTTGAGGGTATACAATTAGGTTTAAAATATATTTAGTTAAAGCCATAAAATTCTGTTAAATTGTTTGGATTTCGCTATTAAATAACCCTGTATGGTGTTGATATGTCGCTAACCTAATATCAACCAAACCTCTTTTCGTTGTTTCTAAAGATATTTTCCCGTTTTTTAATACTTTTTTTCGCCTTTGAATGGGATATTTTGCGTTTCCAATGCGACAGAGTACTACGGTGTCCATATTTTAAAACACTTCACAGACATTTAAACTACTTCACTACTTCGATTTTGATATATCAAATTCGCTTCTTCTTTTTTTCTCTTTCTGACAACCATTCATTTTGTCTTCTTGTTTTTTTCGTTTTAACTTCTTTGTCTTAAGTTTTCTTAACATCTATCAAATTCCTGCTCTTCTCACTTTCCTTTTACATTCCATCTTGACAAATGATTCCTTGTTCAAACTTGGCGATGATAGACGAAATGTCTGTTTCGAAAATATACGTATTGTCATTCGGACCTGTGGGCTTATCTTGGCTGTTATACTCACAAAGTGTTGTTATTTACCTTCCTTATCTGTATTACTCTCACTTATCACGCATTGCATTCATCATCATCATTTATCAACAACACTCTACCTTGAGTACTTCTCGAGCCATATGGGTCTGGCTGATAACTAACACGAATAATTTAACAAACTATTCATTTCAATTCGAAACAACAAACTACATGGTTTCTCCTTGAAAGTAACCCTGCCCGAGTCTAGGGAACTTTTCCACCCTTTTCAACCACGCTTCTATGCACTGCTGGAAGAATTCTTCTTGGGTGTCCCTCAGCGTCGTTACTGTTCCCTTGGTGACTTTCAGAGCGGGTCCTTTAGATGATCCCCTTGAGCTTTGGGTAAACAAAAGTCACACGGAGTAAGACCAGGTAAATAGGAAGGCTGTTCCAATACGGCCATGTTCTTATCGGCTAAGAACTGTCTTATGCTCAGGGCGATGTACGTTGCTGCATTGTCGTAGTGAAGCAGATACGTCTTGTCATGCCACAAAAGCATGTGAAAAAAAAATGCAATGGTTACAGAAAGCTAAGATTACAGTTATGTCCACCCAAGCTATCATACTAGATGATAAAATCCACTTATCCTTCTTTTGTCGATAGCATACACAGCACACCAAGTCCGGTTACTTTTCACACAGACTTTATTTATGATTCAATTTAGTATGATAAATAACGCTTGTGAAGCAGAGGAATTCTTTTCAAAAGGAAAGCTACTTCAAGTTAAATAATAATCCAACAGAATATATTTTAATAACATCTAAGTATCTGATTGACATATTAATATTGGAAGTATTTAATCAATTTTTTTTCGACTCAGTTTATTTCTAATTCATTTTTTTATTTCAAGGGGAAAATGATAAACTGTCACTTTTAAATGTTTACTTCTGCAGATTATGTTAATTCGTCAGAACGGCCTTCAGGACGATGAAGACGTGCAGAAAATACTGATTATTTTTGGTTCATTATGTTTACTCATCAGAATTTCTCCGGGGTTTTTTTTTGTTGTATTTTGTATACATTTACTCTTTATTTTCTTACACTGTTATTTTTTTTACTGGATTTCACTAGAGATCAAATGCTAGCAAGCTTCTTCAATACAGTAACACCTTCCTCAATTTTCTAACTGAATTTTAAAGAATGCATCTGTTCAAAAGATTTCGATTTTTCATCAGATTCCGAAGTCTTCCAAGTACTTCAATAGAATTGCTGAGGCTCTCTCAAGCCAGCCTATAATGCAATTTTTATCTACAATATTTTCATTTTTTTTCCATTTCCTCGCAATGTCTAGATAATTGACATGGGACTATATGATAGATTTTCTCACTCTCCACCTTGTTTGCAGATATCAAGCGAAGCCCTAGTATTTTTTTTTTCATTCTGTTTGCAAAAATCCTTTGATCTCTTGTGTATTCTCATTTCTTTCCGGCTCCCAACCAGAGACCTAAGGTCAGACATTATATCATGACATTTTCTACTGAGCATTTTTTGAGGAAATAAAACCAAAAAATCCCTAATATCACGCACATTTTACATAGATAAAAAGCCCTTCGTAAGGTGCATGTGTGTGTGTGTGTGTGTGTGTGTGTGTGTGTGTGTGTGTGTGTGTGTGCTGTACTTGTGAGTACAAGTTTCCAATCAATGCGTGGGCTCCAACTACAACTAGAATTGTTGATGTCCTCATATTCCACATTATTATTATTATTATTTTCTTTGATTTCTGGCGTTTACACATTTCTTTGCGAGTCCCGCCCAGGGACCTAAGGTTAGAAATGGCATCATGACACTTTACATAAATAAAGCCCTTCGTAAAGTGTGGGCTGTACTTGTCAGAACAATTTTTTGTATCTCTTTGAGGCATGGACTTCCAGGAATCCCTTCAATTAGTCCAATGGAATCATTTCCAACCAGTCCTAGGGCTCTAACTACAACAAGAATTGTTGATGCTCCTATATGCTACATTTTTGAGATTTCTATTTCAAGGTTCTTGTATTTTGACAGCTTTTTGAATGTCTTCAAAGATACATTGCAGTCTGCAGGGACTGCCATATCAATAAGGATGGAGATTTTTTGTTTGTGGTTTTTAATAACAATGTCTGGGCGGTTGGCTTTGATTGTTCTGTCAGTGTGTATTGTGTAGTCCCATAGAATTATAACAGGTCTGGTGGTGTTCATACCATTTTCTTTCAGTTTCCTTCCCGTAGAAGTTGCAGATTTTCTGTCATATTATTATTATTATTTTGAGGGAGGGAGCAGCAAACTACATAATGACAGTATTTGCATTAATCCGGACAGTTTCAAATCTACATTTCTTATGATTTTCAAAAGAATCATATTTGAGTTTGTATCAAGTGAACCAAAATTCGAATAAAATGATCATTTACAGTTTTTAGCATTTTCTTTTGTCTTCTGGCGTACATCTAGTCTAGATCTCGAATCTTCTATCGACTAAAATTCTGTGAAAAAAAAAGAAAAAGAACTCACCTGTTTCAAAGAACTATGTTAAAACGTGAGAAATGATAAAGGTAATTACGTCAGATTTTCTGCACATGTGTCCGCCAAGTCACATTTCTCTCCTAGAAGAGTTACAATTTAAAAGTGTACACAAGCTGTCGCTGGGAAAACTTGGTTCTAAAGGATACATGCAACACACCTCTGTTGAGATCAGTCCGTATTAACAAAGAAGTACAAGAGTAGCTGATTGAAACATATTGTACATGCTAGAAAGAAGAATTGATCACACAATTGAAGTCAAGAAAATCGCAGGTTAGGGTTAGGGTTCGTCGAGGATTGGAAAAGACGAAGTCTCCATTCACTAACAACTGACCTTTTGCCTGTTACAGACCATGATTGAAATCAGAATGCCGGTAAACTGTAATAAAAAAGCAACCAGGAACAACTAGGGAAAGTTCAAAGGTGAAAGTTTCCAACTTCATGAAGAGAAGAAATTTGGCAGAAAGGTGTGGTTCGTCTAATCTAAAATAGAATAAAATTCTTTCATAATATTTCCTTCTTCTTTGCCGCGTGTCTCTTCAGAAGGTGGGCAATCATGGCTCTCCATGACTTCCTAAAATTTGTACTATTCAGTCAGTTATACGCCATACGTGATACACGCTTAAGCGATCATGTATCCTTTGATATAAGACTGACGAGGCAGATTTTTTCCCACAGAAGGTTGCTATTTCTTTCAGTTGCCATCCAAGGCTATAGAACCCGGTCTGCCCTTCTATTTATACATAGCTGTGGGGGGGGGAGAAGAAAATTCATACCTTTCCCAAGGGTATAGTATAATGCATTCGACTGAAATTCGAACTCGGCTCTCCGATTCCTCAATCCAAGACACTATCCATTACTCCAACGTGCCTCCCCTGTGTAGCTATCAGCAAAGAATTTTTGTAATCTCACGTAATCTGTCCTACCAACCATTTACACAGGCTCTTGATTAAAGCTCTGCGCTGCTTTCTTTTGCCACACTTGCATTCCAGTGAATGGGAAATTATGTCATCCTAATGTACCCTAACATTCCAACCGTCTCTTTCAGAATTCTAAGTATAAATGCACTTTTTGTTTCCATTTTCTCTAAAAAATTTTCGGTCGTTCAATGGTCCTGTCTACATTATTCTCACCATCCTCCTGTAGAACCACAATTCTTTTGCTTCATGTCTCTTCTTCTAGACATTGTCTATCATGCACTGCCATTACATATCAGTTCAGCATTCTTTTCTTTGTTTCTAATGACAATGTCCTATTTATTAATACTTTCTTTAAATTTTGGAAGGTATATTTTGCTATTTCAATGCGACTTCGCCTTTCCGTACCTCATTTTCCTCCTCCTTTTAAAACAATTCCGTGTATATTTCTGAGATTAGGTGCTGGAACCAGTTACATCTTTGGGGTCTGTTGTCCTCATCTTTACACTCAAATTCACGACGTTTCGACCGTCGTACGCTCCGGACTTCTTCACGTCATATTTGTTGGAATTTCGAACCGAAAACTTTATTTAACTTACGCTGGTAGATTGTAATATGCCGCAGTTAGTTTTTGTTAATTTGCCTTGATAACGCTTCATGTTTTTTTGGTTTTTTTTTAATTTTTTTTTTTTGTTTTTTTTGTACCTTTCACTGATTGAACTCTAACCTTTTGAATAAATCAATCAACGCTTTTATCCACTGGCTATGTGTCTTTGGGGACAGTAAGTGAATTTCGGCGAATTATAAACGTAATGTCTAAGTAACGATTTTTACTAAAGCTCATATTTCATTTTTTTTAAAAAATACTTCTTCAGCCCATTTGTTTTTGTTTTTTTTTTTTGTTTTTTTAGTCTCTTTATTACTGGTTCTCATATTGTATACATATCTATTCATGACCGGCTTAGGAGAATTTTTAACCCAGCAAAAGTGATAAATATATTTTGAACGGAATTGTATGCTTTCAACTACAGATCAAATGTATTGCTGGTATTGTTTTTATATAAAAATGTGTTACTGGTAATTTTGCTATAAAGTATGTATTGTTCGTATTTTTATATAAAAATGTATTGTTGGTAATTTTATTATAAAAATGTACCTTTATACTCTCATCATGTTTTCTTTTTGTCTGAGGGTTCACTATTTTTCCTTAGCTGGGGCCCAAGTAAGTGCTACCACCCTTGGTCATGGTAGATGAAGAAAGAAAAAGCAATGAAGAGGTGGTTCCCGTCTTCTCGAAATCTCCAGTGTCCCGACGAGAGGCCCTGATGACAGGTGTAGCTTGTCATCAAACCCAGGACTGTGCGACATGTAATAATAGAAAACAAAGTTTTCTTTTGGGACATTTAAAAAAAATAATGTTTCTTGCAACGTGCCGTCTCCGTTCAGGACTTAAGTAACTTCGCAGCCTGGTCAGTAATTGGATGGGTGACCGCTTAGGAATATTAGGTGGTGCAATCTTGGATGTGCAGATAGTGCAATGGATAACGACTCGCAGAATACTTGTACTTAGGATAAGAAAAAACTAAAAGTTGAAATTTCTTGGACACATAATGTGGAAAGAGGGCTTAGAGAATTTGACACAGACGTAACTATAGCAATATTAGCTGAGGGAAGGAACGAAAAACTTACCTAATGATCTTATTCAAATGTATGAACATGAACTAGAAGAGATAGTAAAGATAAGAAGTTGTGGAGATCCATGATCACAGACGTCCTGAAAAAAGATATATTAGATGTTATATATAATATCATTATGTTTTCTGTTTAAATGTGTATTTTTAGACTTTTTAAAGGGTGACTTGGGAAAGAAATATCAGTTGCGGTATGAAATTCTTTTAGCATTGGTTTGTTTCTCTTGAAATTTGTACACATCAATTTTCCTGTATGAATGTCTATACAATTACAGTTCGATACATACGCTTTATACTCAGGTGTGCCGAACAGCGAGGCTGGTATTCCTTCAAACAGATTCCTTGATTAAACTGTTTGAAGCGACGTGATCAAAGTATTTGATTTTCTGACTTATCGAAACGTTTGATCTCCAATTTGTATGAAGCTGCCCATGGGTTTTATTCTCGTGAGTCGTTCAGCTTTCAAAATCTTTCCTTGCCCGTTGAAATATTCTTCATTCGCCAAAATACAAATAAAAATAAAATAAAAACAAATCGAATGAATTCAAAAGGAAACAAGGTCATGGTGGACGAAAACAAGGTAAATATTTTTATTCACTTCTTCACGATGAAGACATTAGTTTCACAACATTTTCATTTTGTTTCTTGATTTGTCGCATCTTTATAATCTGAGATTATCTATTAAACGATCATCTTGAACGGTTGGTGGAATCCGTTTCTCTTGTTCAATTTTTCTTACTCTCTATCAGTTTAAAAAGAATAACGAATACGTACGAAAAAAGAAAAAAAAAACTTTATTTAAGTCTATAGCTCTTCAATAAAATGAATGGAGCAGTATGGCTGCTTGGAGTTTGTTTACGTTTGTAAAAATAATACGCTAGATCTGTCTGACTTGTTCTGTCGAGTGAAGATGGCTCAGTGATAGAAGCTCTGACAGCAAATCGGTTAGGTTTGATCCGGGCTTGAGACATTCGGTTGTCTAGTCGCACTGAGGAGCTGTGATACAGCGAAACATTACTCTCTGTGAATGATATAATTTAGCTCTTGAAAATATATTTTTAATTGGGCACTGTTGAATGACAAGCTAATTCTAAAAACGACGGTCACCTGCATAAATACGAAGCTCTTCAGTAAAATGAATGGAGCAATTTGGCTGCTTGGCGTTTGTTTACATTTGTAAAAACAATACCCAAGATTTGTCTGACTTATTCTGTCGAGTGAAGATGGCTCAGTGATAGAAGCTCTGACACCAAATAGGTTAGGTTTGATCCGGGCTTGAGGCATTCGGTTCTCTAGCCGCACTGAGGAACTGTGATACAGCGAAACACTACTTTCTGCGAATGGCATAAATTACTACATATTTATCAGTGATCTAAAGCAAAATCTTAAGGCAAATAGCCCTTACCGTTCATGTATTATCGACAAATGCATTAACTGAGGTGAAGGCAACCATAGTTGTCTGCCGCTCCAAATACTCGACTATAAAAGAAATGGTTGAACCTCACTAGGCAATAGTTAAATTACATTAAATAAATCCTGAATACAAGCTTAAACTCTCGACTGTTGTTTTTTTTTCTTACAATTTATTCAATGCAATTTTATTACTAGTATTTTCTCGTCCTCTCACCAGGATGGGATGTGCTACAAGGTCGGTTTAAGGTGGAGAGCCTGAGCGGGTAGACATGAACTAAGGTCAAATATCCCAGGTCACCGCGAAGAACGTCGAGCTGGCAAAATTCTAACGACCCACCTGCTTTAATGCACTGAAAGAAGGTGCTGCCGCTCAGTTGGAATCTCCGGGACTAACCATTTCTAATTTATTTACTTGCGCTCCGTCCGAATCTGCAATGTTATTAGTTCTGACCAGGTATCCCGTCTTCAGTCACTTTTCCCGCAACTCGCTGCCATGTAGCTTCTCTTTGCTTTTTCTATAAATACTTTCCTGGTGAATTTTGCTCTATGAATTTAAACGCAGTACTACGTTGGCAACATGGTGTCATCGTTTTACAGTCGAATTGCTTGGATAGAAACGTAAATCCCTTACTGACAGTTTCTTTTCTGGCACATCTCAGCTGTGGGCTACCGACTTAATGTGTGTTGAGTTGTAAGTGGTCCACATATTGAATATTTGTGAAGCTTTGTTAAATCGGTTATAAATGTATATCCTTTTGAATATCATGTCCGAATTTTGATAAATCTTTTATTGTTCAACGTGATACTATTTAATTTCCTTTGACTGGGACATGTAGTTGCTCAGATATTCATAATTTAAAATGTCAATATTTTGGGGGGTGGGGGGTATGCTGTATTATTTTACATATATGCGTGGGATTTACGTGTATACGTATATATACTTATTTATCTTACATTTATATAAGAACCTGATTCATTCCTCTTTACTTTGAGTGGTTCTTGGGCCTTGTTTTGTGTTAAAATTTATTAAAAGAAGACAAATTTGGGATCCGTGGCCTCATGGGTCTATGCTGTAACCGATCCTACCATTAACTATACTAGATGATTCCCAATGTCTAATTAGCGACATACTGGGCCCAAGTGACCCGCTCTGTCGAGTTTTGTGGGGTTAAAAGTGTCAGCCTAGAAGCTCTACTGTTTCTATGTTCATAGAAAGAGCAGAGTCTCTGCTTAACGTACTAGACTTACATCCATCTGGTATATTTTGCATTAAATGGAATGTTTCGAACGATCTTTCCAGTGTTCTCTTATCAAGACAATTAAGGACCATCTGCTGTCCAATGTGCCGTCTACAGCGGGGAGTAATGCCTTCCATCAAAAATCTCTCTTGAGGAGATCTATATTAAGAGCGATGTCATCTAATCACAGAAGAAAAAAGAGATTTGACGCGACAGAGATGTGGTTCTACTGATCTTTGAGAATACCATAGACAAAACCTATCACGAATTTAAGGAAAAATAGAAGATGGTTACGATGGGACATCAAGTGGGAGAGCAGGTTCGAACCCTGTCAGGCAGCATTTTTATCAAGGTTTTTCAAGTGCTTAATACCCAATTCTTGTTTGTTGTTGTTTCATTTAACCCCAATCATATCAATAGTGGATAAGACGTAAGATTTTACTGACTGTTAGAGATTATGTGGAAAAAA
Source organism: Acanthosepion pharaonis (assembly GCA_903632075.3). NCBI lineage: Eukaryota > Metazoa > Mollusca > Cephalopoda > Sepiida > Sepiidae > Acanthosepion > Acanthosepion pharaonis. The sequence goes on along the minus strand of CAHIKZ030005580.1, from coordinate 832,140 downwards.
AAAAGGGGGGGAGAAAAATAAAAGCAGAAGAATTAAGAAGGCAGGAAATAACGATTGATATTACATTTTAATTTTAACGATCAAAGTTGACTGGGAAATTAGAAGCCGGAAGAGAGTTCCACAAGCGCAAAGTGTTGTAGAAGAAACCGTTAGCATAACACTTCCGGTTACATCTCGCCATTTTAACTTTAAAATGATGAGTCTTTGCTATCGAACTTTTCTTCTTCATGTGACGTTTTCCCTCAGGATGTAGCCGATCATGGTTCTCCACAATTTCCTATGTTTTGTAGCTCTTAATAACGTTTGTCGTCTTTTTCTTATTTCTCTCAAAACCGCTATACATTTAGTTGTTCTCCTCCATACCATTTGCCTTCAATCCGTGATTTGAGTATCCGATTTTTGAAGCTCTATTTCCTCATTATGTGTCTTAGAAATTTAAGCTGTCTCTTCCTTATGTTAAATATATTTTTATTTGCTCTTTAACTTCGTCCTTGTTCACATATTCGATGTAGAGTATCCTCAATATCATTCTGTATAACCATATTTCTGTTGCTTCAAGTCTCTTAATCTTTCAGAAGAATATCCAGCATTCACTACACTATAGGAGGACAGATATCACATAACAGTTCAGTACTCTTTTCTTTGTTTTGCCCTTAAATTCATAAAGACTCGGTAAAACAGAGGAATGTTAATCAGGGCAATTAACAAGAAAAACGAAAGTATTTATAGAAAGCGAACAGGGAAACTAGGTTACGGCGACTGGAAAGTGACTGATGCCGGGATGCCAGGTCAGGATCAATAACATTGCAGATTCTTTTTTGGATTTTTCGGGAATCTCTAAATACATAGAAAAAGCACCAAACCAGATGTATGAACGAATAATAGACAGAAATATTTATAAAATAGATTCTGAGGAGAAACATTGTTTAGCATGATATAATGAACAAAATTTCCCAGAAGTTGATTCAATATAATCTTTCCACTTCATATCAGCAGAAAATAAAATAAAGACACGGGTAACCTCTAAAATGACTTTATATATATATATATATATATATATATATATATATATATATATATATATATATATATATATAGAGAGAGAGAGAGAGAGAGAGAGACAGACAGACAGACAGACAGACAGACAGACAGACAGAGCGAGCGTATTTCATTAAGCCGGATTACATATAAGGGTGTTTCATTAAGATGGATCAAAGTCAGCATTAAATAATTGAGTGTTATTTGTGAAAATTTATTTATTTCCCTATTATTTTTATGTTATTTAAGTCATCGCAATTATGTGTGAAAAATTATATTGCGCGCCAAATCGGAAAGAAAAAGAGAAAATCATTAGACGCTTAAACTTAATTCACATTTAAAAGCGGTCCAAGTTACTGGAACACACTTTATACACCCTTTGTATACACACACACACACACACAGAAAGAGAGAGAAAATAAAGGCTATACATATATATATATATATATATATATATATGCGTGCGCGTGTGTGTATGTGTTTGAGAGAGAGAGTTTTTATATGTGTGTCTTGTTTTCAGGTTAATTTATTTCATTTATTACTGCATATATATATATATATATATATATATATATATATATATATATAAATATATAAATATATATATATATATATATATATATATATATATATATATAATAGGAGAGACATATTTCCTGGAGGAGAGGGATATTAACTCTGTATGAAATCCGGGTTCAGGTTGGTGTGCGTATGAAGAAAAGGGCCCATCGACCTGACCGTGTCAACGAGAAAATATATTTCCTCTGCTTGGACACGTTGGCTGTGGGCAAAATAGAAGACACAGTAGCCCCGCTGGGCGGCTTTCAGGTCCAGAGAAAGAGAGTGAATCAGTGAGTGAGTGGGTGAGCCAGTGAGAAGGAGAGAAAGAAAAGAAAAAACGACAGAAATAAAGAAAATCTAAAATAAGTAAAAAAAAAAATAAATAAAAATGGTGGAACCATTTTAAAACTTGTACTACCTCACCTTTATATACGGACAGAAATCGTACGAGATTTGTTTTTAAAAGAAATTTCGGTACTGATTTTGTTCCTTAGTTCAATTTTTTTTTCTCTTTCCTATATAAAAAGAAACATCTATTAATAATGAACAATATATATCTAGATTAACGGCAGTTCAATGTGGTGGAATGATTAGCAAGCTTGTCTCGCTAGATCAATTATGACTGAGTAGTGAGTTAGAGCCTCACTGGGTGCCCCATACTTCCAGCCTTGTGCCACATCTAAGCTACATTTAGAAAATCATTTTTAACGACTGAATAGTGAGTTCGATCCTCACAGTGTTCTCCATACTTTCGTCCTTGTGTCAAACCTTAGCCTCGCTTAGAAAAATCATTTGTTGCCCGGATTCTCCGTAGTAACTTGGGCACGTGGAGAAGGTAAAATGGATGCAAAGTCGTGTCGCTAGAGCAATTATGACGGGGTAATTAGTTCGATCCTCATTGGAAGTCCCATACTTTCGGCCTTGTGACATTAAGCTACGCTTGGAAAATCACTATAACTAAATAAGGGCATGGTTAACTAGCTTGTCTCGCTAGATTAATTACGACTGAATAGTGGGTTCGATCCTCAATTTCGTTTAGTAAGTTGTTATAAAATTCTGGTGCTTCGATGTGGTGTAATGGTTGACAGGTTTGTCTCGCTAGATCAATGGGTAGCAAGTTCGATTCTCACTGGATATTCCTTAATCAAGGCCTCGTGCCACAACTAAAGTATGCTTAGTAAATCACTAACGGGAACCTCGACGTGGGGGCAATGGTTAGCAAGTTTGTCTCATTAGATCCATTACCACTGACTAGTGAGTTTGATCCTCACTGGATGCCCAACATTTTAAGCCTTTTTGTCTTGTAATCGCCTGGCAGAATCCTTTTCAACTTCCGTCAGCCCGGCTGATGTTAAACTACAAAAGAATGACTAATTGCGCCTTCACGAAAGTTTTCAGCTAACATGAAGTGGAAAGAATAAATTGAATTAACTGCTAAATCTACAGCCAGGAAAGTTATTTCACTTTCTTGTGCTAGACAATTTTTCACGCTAGAATCTCTCTTACATATAAGTCATTGCTTTGGATACTGTTTGCCACATCTGGTCTGGTCCTCCTGCTATATATTTAGAGATCCCTGATGAAATCCAAAGAAGAATGTTATTGGTCTAAACCTGGCATCTAGGCTTCGGTCACTCTCCCACCGCCGTAACGTAGCTTCCCTGTGCCTAATATATAAATACTTACATGGTAATTGTTCTGATAAACTTTCCTCTGTGTTACCTAGACATTATGAATTTAAACGCAGTACTTGAGTGGCGGCAAGGTCTCATTATTTCAGAACTGAAATTGCTAAATGTAATTATAAGTTCTATGCTAACAGTTTCTTCTATCGCACTTCTTGCTTGTGGAACTATCACCCTGCTCCTTGCTTCACAGTCAACTTTGATCTCTTAAAATTTAAATGCATGTCTATTGTTATCTTCTGTTATCATTCTAGTTCTTTTATTTCCCTATCTCTTTAATATTAGTTTTTATCATATTCTCGTTTAGAAAAATCTGCTTTTAAAAATTATTAAAAGTTAAAATATGCAAAAAGAGTAACACGACTATTTTCGTCAATACTTTTGTCATATACAGCTATTTTTTTAATTGCTTTGGTTACGTTTCCTGCGTGTGTAATCCAAGATTGTTACCTATACAATTAATTTAATTACCTCACATAAGAATTTGGCTTATTAACTCATTGAAACTATAAAAAAATATCTAAATTAAACAAAAAATGACGGCTATATTAAATTAAATCTGATGAAAAAAATAGCCCTTTATTTAATCTACCAGGATATACTGTTCTCGTTCCACTGCCCATCTCTATGCATACTGCTTAGTTCGTATTTTTAGTACTGATCAGTTATTCGCCGCCAGTTTGCAATGAGTTCAAGTACAGACTACGGACAATAGATTAGTGGGCTAAAGCGTTCGTTTGTGAATTTAGTAACATAGCAATTGCGGGTTCAATCCCTAGGCCAGGAAATGTTCACTGGGACTCTAGTGGAAACTAACCAGAAATAACTAAGCAGTGCTAAAAATAAGAACTAGACGAGAAATCCCCAGACATGGGCAGTGGAAAAAGGACAGTCTATCCCTGTAGATAAAATAAAGGCTTCAATTCATAATTCCTTGTAAGTTACAACTGATGAAGATCGGAGAGCACAACGGCCGAAACGTTGTGATAACAATAAGAACAAAGATGGGTGCAATAGTCCAAATATAAATAGTGTAAATAAAACTGATCTCATAGACTTCTATTCATGCCATAGCAACAAAATAACATCTCTCCATATTTATGCGATGAATAGAAATACATAAAAAATAGTTTTAAACTCTTGCAATATATTAATTATTTCATATACAATGTGAAGAGGAAAGCTTTCAGAATCCACACAAATAAGAAAGTAACAGAAACAAACTCGATAAAATGCCTAATACAAACTGCCATCTCCATAAAGACACTAATTGAAAATAATTTATCCAGTCATAATATATATTTTGTCATAACTTCAAAAACAGTACAAAACAATATTTAATCGAAACAAAACAAAATAATAGCATTAAGCCTGAAGCATGAATATACAACATAAATTGCAATAAACGTCGTAAGAAATACATAGGTGAGACATCTAGGAAATGAAATAAAGATTTTATGAACATAAAATTGATCTTTTTTGTCCATAACAATACACTCAGTACATTAGTCGTTCATTCTAATAAGTCTAACCATAATTTGTTTCAACTTAATGTGTTTCTGATTAAAAGAAGCAAAAATTCATTAATATTGAAAACTTTACGTACTTAATCATACAACATATATCCTTCCTTCATAAAATTGCTACAAACATCGCGTGGGGAAATTTTAAAAAATGCGATTAAGACAAAATCAATTATAAAAAAAATGAATGAGCTTGTCTGTTTAGCCTCAAGCTACATCGACCGCCAAAATTTAAAGTTGAGCGTCTCTGCATTTTTGATGTTTCGATGTAAAATGTAACCGGGTTTTGTTGATTTTCTCCCTCACTTTTCCCGCTATTTTTTATACGAAAGACTCCATCAAATCGAAATGCATCATCACTCAGGTTGTCATTATTTTGCCCACTATTATTCTCATGTATCTATAAAGCCAACGTGCTGCTCCATTTTGGTTTTCAATCTTGGGTCATATACTTGCCACGCCAGTAGTGATTCTCCATGCACAAGCTTGGATGTGGCACAAGGCCGAAAGTAAGGATCGAACTCACTACTCAATCGTAATTGTTCTAGCGAGACAAGCTTGCTAACCATTACACGACCTTGGGGTGCCCCTTTTTTTTTGTATGGGCGACCCAATGAGGATCGAACTCACTATTCAGTAGTAACTGATCTAGCAAGACAAGCTTGCTAACCATTACACCACGCCGAGGTGCCCTACTTGCCTCGCCAGTAGTATTAAAAAAAAAACTGCGCTGGGTTAGTTAAGTATCGTCTTACAAAAAAACAATTTTGAACAGGATGGGCTCCGGTTAAGGCAAAAAGACGCCTTACAAGGAGAATTTTTTTTAATGAGTTATTTCTTGTTACCTCTTCCGATTTCTACAATCAGCCTTTTAATTTTAAGCATAATTAAATTACCTAATAAGAAGGAAATCCCTATCAATAATAGAGAGGGTGATAGACTTGAAATGGTATAATTTCCAGAAAAAAATACTCTTTTAAAAAATATAGTTTATAACAGTAACTCTTCGGCCAATGATATATATATATATATAGCAATCGCTATTCGGCTCTTTATGTTACACTTTCGATAGTCAGTCATTTAGGTACCTCCATGAGATCGCAAAAAAAAGCATAGCATGATGAAAAAGACGTCAAACTTGACGAAAACAAAATTTTATCGTCTAAAAGCTTATGTTATTATTAAGAGGAAAGATCAAAGTTTATTTTGATTATTTTTTAAACTTTTTCCTTCTTTTTAGAACATTCTAAATTTTGATTAAAAAAACATTGTTTCTCTTTGTATCACCGGAAGTAGTAAAATAGCATATACAATTTTTAGAAGGATTTTTTTTTTTTTTTTTTTGTTTTTTTTTTTTGCATGACACACATTAATTTGGAAAATCTTGCAAAAATAAAAATTGTCGGATGTTAATGAAACTTTCAGAAACTATTCACAGATGATGGAAATTTTTATAAATATGTTTTCTTTTTTTTTATTAAAGTTATGGCAGAAATATTTTTTTTAAATTTATTACCACTCATAGCTAATTTTATGAAAACGCTAGAAATTCGATCGCATCGGGTTTAGTGATGACAATAGTTAAAAGCATAAGGCTTTGAGGAATGCAAATCATGTTTTTTTTTTGTTTTAAGTTAGACCCCCTACCTGAAAATCAGTTCTGAATTGTAACATACAAGACTCAATAAAACAAATACAATATTTAATTTCAAATGTTTTTATTTGCTTTTAGTTGTTTTTATGAATATGGACAATATTTTCTGAAAGCAAAAAAAATTTCGATGAAAAATGAATTTTTAATGCAATTATTTGTTATTTTTAATTATAATAAATTTTTACATTTAAGCTGTTAAAATATTATAAAATTAGTTAAAAGCCGCATCGGGTGTCCTAAGTGTCCTCATGAGGTAAATCTTTTTTAGCAAGTTGTAAATTGTATCATTTTGACTAATCAGAAGATCCGCAGTAATTAAGAAATGTAATTTTGTGTTTATATTCGGGCTGTTATAATAAAGTACGGAAGACCAACCAGAATGCAATTAAGTTGCTTTATTTCAGTTAAGCATTGTTCTCCGCTGTTAAAGCCTTTTCTTTTGCGAAACACGTGTGGAGAAGTTAATTTGATTTTTCAATTTCAACTGAGAAGGGTACCTACAAGTATCAGTATCATCTTATAAAATTTATATGATCTTCTTTTTATATTAATGGTGCTCGGAATACCCTGGACTGAACATGTGAGCAACGACAATGTTTTAGCGAAAATGTAAAGCATAACCTACCTTAACGACCTTTTATAAATGGTTGACAGAACAGGGTTGAGGAGTGATAAAAGAAAGAGAATATATATTGATAACTACAAAGGAACAGAAACTAGGGGAACACATTCTGGGGGTACCCTTGTATTTTTCTTTCTGTTTCTGCTATCAACAGTGTGTCACCTGCCTATCTAATATTGTTAAGATTGTTGCCGCCATTAATGAATCCTGGTAGGATTTTTAATTCTCTCAGGATTACTTCATTGTAAAGGCTGAATAAGTCTGGTGAGAAGACACCTCCTTGTTTTACGCCTCTTTCTACTTTGTTGTCTGAACAGAATTTCAGAAAACGGGCAAAAGGACAAACTGTACAAGAGCTGCAAAAAGCCCTGAAGGGACATGATACGTAGAAGAAGATAAACCCGGGATTGAAACCAAACAGACTTATATAAAATGGTAAGCATTTACAAGATGAAGGACGTCATAAAAGCAATACATTTCTAAATTTATTTCCCGGGGCAGTGTTTGGGGAAAAAAAAGAATCTATATACAATTATTCAAAGGAAACAAACAATCAAGAACTGAACAAGAACGAAGAAGTCGTTTCGCTTAAAGGCAAGTAGCAAGCATACTTAATTGAATAATAGAATGCAGCGCTTACTCTTTCGAATCTCATTTTTACTCACTGCAGATAAAGAAATCGAAAATTATTACTTAAAGCCAAATCCGTGATTACTGACAAGAATAATAGATGGGACAATAAAAATATCCAATTTCGTGAACGACAAGAAATTTTTACTTCTATTTAATCTACTCAGCAATTTATAGTGATTTTATTATTATATTTTTAGAAATTGTTTCCTCTTTCACTTCTTTAATCCGATGTTGTCTTAGTCGAAAGGAATAAATGAAGACAATTTTATCAATAAGAACCAAAGTAAATATTGTAAAAGCAGGCAAAACAACAAAGTTACGTTTAATTTAACTTTTAAAAGGGGACAATTCAAGTTTCACTAATGAAAACCATGCAAATTATCTATTCGAATCGGTGGTATGTCTTTAATATCGCAAACAGAAAAAAAAATCTTATGCCAAAGATCAATGCTAATGTCTTCAAATAAGATTTTACAAGTTCTACGCGAACTCTAAAAGAAGGGATTTGTCATTTTTACATAGTGTAAAGATTCTTACATACTTTGAAAATATACCGATTCATTGACTGATTCGTGTTCTACGGCTTAGCATTTGACTAATCAGAAGATCCGCAGTAATTGAAAAATGTAACGAGGTAAATAATTTGTTCACTTAAAGTAAATAATTTCACTTTTCCCCTTCCGTACAACAAATTATCCTCACGTAATCCGTCAATATGTCATTCATCACCTGTCAAGTGACGCGAAAGTTTATGACCTGCTTTGTTTTATTTTATTTGTTAAGATTGCAGGTTATTTAAAGCTGCGAAATATTTTTAGATTGTAAGAATGTTTGATTTAACCCATAGCTATGGGGAGAAAAGATGGATGATTGCCTAATCGGAATTTATAGCGTGGATATAAAGTGGTGGATCAATTCTATATTACAATCAATATATAAACTGATCCCTCACTTTATAGACACTGTTGTTTCTATACATTTATATTCTAGAGAATATGGGCTTACGGCCACATCACGTTACAAGATCGGTTCTCGTACGAACACTAAAGTTAAGCAACGTTGATTATGGCTAGTACCTAGATGGTTTGACCGCCTGAAAGATCAGGTGCTGTAATCTTCGATATGCGGTGGTTTACTGGATAAAAACTAAGAATTGTTAATCGGCGAGCCGAGTTCCAACTATGGTTGGGTTCGTTAAATTCACCTACCCCACCAAATACCCTTGGGGAGGATATGAATTTACCTCTTCTCCTCTAGTTTTAGTTAATTAGTAAGACTTGTTTCATTAAAACCATTATCTCCAAATAAAAAATAAATCGCGTACAAAATATTTAGATTTCAGCATTGAATAACCCATAGAAGTGTTGATATGCCACTAAACAAAGATAGCCAACGAATCCAGAGAATGCAAATAGATCTAAAGAACACGCTTGTGTAGATAGTTAGCATTTGATTGATTGATTATTTTTTATGGCTTATTAACCCTCTGCAGGTTATTTAAAGCCAGAAAATATTTTTAGATTGTAAGAATTTTTTAAGATGATAATTTCTTTACTTATGCGTCAGCTATCTAATTCTATGAAAAGAAGCTTTGTTTTATAGTTGAACACAGCTTGTCTGTTGTGCACAACTTCCATATAAAAAAATTATTATCTGAAAAACCTAAGATCTTCTTAATAAAATTAGTTTATATCTGTTTTAAAGCCTCAGTCTTGTGAAACCTATGGGCTGCATATGTAACTGATTACTTCACTAGCGTGTTAGTCATCCAACGTCACTTAAATTAAATAAATTTTATGCTCTGACACCTTTGCGAATTGTGAAAACATACGTAAAAAAATGAGAAGCTCCCAAGCAAGATTAAGGATAAAGCTATCTTCATCCACGAGTAGTTTGCACGCTATTTTGAAACCGACTGAAAAAA
>CAHIKZ030005580.1:802500-817500 GCA_903632075.3 Acanthosepion pharaonis | reverse complement strand
CCTGAAGACTCCACTGCAAAAGGAGTAAAAAAAAAAAAATCTATCAGCAAAAGAAGAATATTTAACTATTTTTTTTTTTAATTTCATTTCTACTTAATGTCATGTCGTGTAAAACTCATAGCATTCATTATCATCTTTATCTGGATGTAGAAACAAGCGAAGTACTGGAACTTATGCCTAATTCTATTACAACAGATTCCTCAGACATTTTAACTCACAGGAAAAGACAGCATCTTTCTCTCTCCCTTTGTTTCTCCCTCCCTCTCCTCTCTCTCTCCCCTCTCTCCCTCATCTCTCTCTCTGTATCTCTCCCTCCCTCCCTCCTCTCTCTCCCTCCCTCCCTCCTCTCTCTCTCTATCTCTCTCCCTCCCTCCCTCTTTATCTCTCTTTCTTTCTTTTCCATTATTACATCATTGTTTGAAAGACAATCCTCACTCTTTGTTACGGGAATATCATCAAAGAGAACAACTTAACATTCTAAAGAGCGGAAAAGCGTGTGCAATACAGCGGCCTTCGTGTCAATAGGAATTTCATTACGGCTCTCCTTTAGATATATCGGCGTCTGTTGTTCGCAAACAGGTGGGGTATGGAACTCGTATACTTTATTTTTATTATTATTATTATTTTATAAAAACATGTCGGTAACACGTTATTTCCAAACAAAATACAATTCTAAACAATATCATTATTATTAATTTAAGATTCAAAGTAACTTCTTATATTGACTTTCCCGGTTTAATAGTAAAAGAAGAATTCACCATTCATTCTAAATCAAACCCTAAAGAAAATTTCACATCTCATAATAAATAACTTGAATTTAACTTGAATTGTTTTCTTAACTCCTCGTTCTTACTGATGGGAGGAAAAGGCACAAATTATTTGTTTCTTCCAATATGCCAGTGAATGCTAGAAATATCCTCACAGATGAAGAAGAGACATGAAGCAACAGAAATATGTTTCTACAGAAGGATGCTGAGAATATCATGAATGAAACTTGTGAGCGACGGCAAAGTTTTAAAGAAAATGGAAACGAAAAGGAGAATTATAATTAACATGAGAAAGCAACAGATGAAATTACTTGGGCACACAATAAGGAAAGGGGGCTTGGAAAATTTAATACACACAGAACAGATTAAAGGCAAGTGGGATAGAGGAAAACAACGCATAATCTACCTATCGATCTTACGTAAATGGATGGCGGAACAAAGTTTCGGAGAGATAACAAAAAGCCAAAATTTATTAAGAGCTTAAAAGAAAAGGAAATTGTGGAGAGCCACGAATGCCAACACCATGAAAGGACACGGAACATAGAAGAAGAAGAACAAGGAGAAGAAGACGAAGAAGAAGAAGATGGGGATGTTTTATTTCTTTTCAGAATTTCTATTTCCAAATCCCATCATGTAACAAGAGGAAAATGGCGCAGTGGCATTTTGTCTTGGTAGACAAGACTAAACGAATTAGCGAATGGTTAATTGGCACCGTACAGTTTTTTTTACAATCCCGCAGTGAGACGGTCTCAAGTGCTCTTCACAGATCAGATAATCTATGACACTAAAGAATTTTTGGCGTATCACTAGACAAACCCACGCATGTACAAGTACCTGTGTGTCGAATCGAAAAATGAAAATATCACTCTTTTCCACCAACCACTATATTTGTTTATTACGGCTTATCTGCCTTTTGCAGGTTATGTAAAACCAGAAAATATTTTTAGCCTGAAAAAATTTGGGGTTGGGGAGATAATAATTATTTTCTGATACGTCCTACTAATTAACCCATAAGTGGAGAGAAAAATGTGGTTTCATACTTTTCCGAAAGGTATTTACGCCACGTAAATAAATATAACGAACCGGACTGGAATTGAAATCTGACTCTCCGATTTCCAGGTTCGTTCATTGCAACACCTGCACATCCAAGCTTACAGTATCTGATATTCCCAAGCAATCACCCATCTGGGTACTGGTCGGGCTAAGCTTTTACTAACTTTAGTGATCTCTTACGAGAACCGAATTTTCAACGTCCAAATATTAAAATATATTTATCTATATATGGGCACCTCGGCGTGGTGTAGTGGTTAGTAAGCTTGTCTCGCTAGATCAATTACAACTTAAATGTGAGTTCGATCCTCACTAGGTGCCACATACTTTCAGCCTTGTGCAAGCTTTGCTTAGAAAATTTTTTATTTATATATGTGTGCAGCAACAATTTTTTAAACATGTTTTGTTAAATGTGACAGACAAGGAATATTCAAAAGTGTTGTCGTTCAGGATTCAAATTTGACAACAAAAAATATATCCAAACCCTAGGTACAGCAATGGGAAGGAAAATAGTACCAACATATGCTAACATAACCTTAAAATACGAAATTATAAAAAAAAAAACTCTTCACTATCTCTTGGAAGCCTTATGATTTTTTTCTGGTAATCGTCAAGAGGCGATATAACTAATTCACCCAAGAACATAATTTTAACGGGTCGCCATACTTAGATATAGAAAGAAATAACCACATTGTTTTAATATCTTCATTTCAAGAGCCAGCACCTAAAATGCTGTTTAAACCTATTCCCTATTCCCTAGGACGTAGGATTTACACTATGATGGCCAACAAACATCTCTGAAAAAAAAAAAAACGACTAGTAGAACTACATAAAACTCTCAAAAAACGTGGCCTCAACCACTAATAAACAAAGGCTTTGAACTAGCAGAAAAATTTAAACCAACTACGAAATCCAAAGAAACACAACGCGAACAAATTCTAACATATGTCTTAGAACAAGTTTAACCAAATGTATTTTCAAAATTGAATGATAAAATGAAAAAATATATTAAAAACAAAAAAAATAATTAAAAGTAAAAACACACATTAACCTCATTCAAATTTAGCCATTTTCTGCAGTAAGAAAAGATGTTGGGTTTGTAATATCATTATAGAAGGAAATTCTTACTCCCACAACAACATCCACAATAAAAAAAAACGAAAAAAAATGTGATTTATGCACTCAAGTGCCCAGAATGCAATAAGTCTTTACATATATATATATATATATATATATATATATATATAAATATATGAAATAATCATACATAGAATCAATTATTAATGGAGAAATTTTGGTAGAAACATAATGTATGGATTAAATTACTGTTAATCCATTGAATGATGTGATCTCATTTATAAAACTGTTGTCAGATGTTTCTAATGGATATTTTTTTAGTCCAATCTTTTTCATTCCTTCATCTTCAGGCTGTCACTTTTTCCTTTTTTTAAAAACCCAACCGAAAGATGTTTTTTTTAAGAATTTTATTTATTGACGATGTACAATCTCGTTGTTTCAAAATTTTTTTTATTTTTGTAATATTCATATTCACTTCTCCAGTTTTTCAGTTAACATGACATGAACTAAGTCTATAGTTCCATAAAGTTTTTGTGCGGATCAATTGTTTTAAAACATATTAAATTTATAAAAATTATAAAATAATTTATTTGTATTTTTCTCTGATATATTAATATAATCTGTTAAAAATATTATAATATATATATTATATATATAAACACTAGTTTCCCCTTCAAAAACAACATTAAATTACCAGACAACAGGAAATATCGCAATCCATCTAAAATAACTAACAATTTCAAATCAAATACAAGGAGACAAATCTAAAACAACGCTAAACAAATATAACCAACACATAAACACATACCATACACACATAGTGGCCAAACGCACTAGACCACACCACACATTCGGACACACAAAATCGTTTGTATGGAGAAAATATGCACACATACTCGCAAAAACAAACACACTAGACGGACCACACACACTAGACAGACCACACACAAACCCTACACCACCCTACGAAGTGTGTGTATATATACATTTTCCTTAAATAAAACAATAACCATAAAGTTCAGTATTATAACTTTATTTGTATTTGCGATAGAAATAATTTGTAAAAAAAGGATTAGAAAAGAAGCAAATCTGTATTTTTAAAATTTTATTTAAAAAACAAAATACAAAAGGGTAATACGATTTTGCAGTTCACGAAAACATTTGCCAACTGATTTACAGTAATTCCTAAAATTACATTAGTTATTTTAGCTATACTTAAAACTAGATACATTAAACTTTATAACATTTTTAACAGATTATTTCTATCGCAAATACAAATAAAGTTATAATTTTTAAAGTGCACAAGAACTTTATGGACAGCTTGTATGTCTGGAGAAGGAATATGAATACACAAAATAACAAAAATAAACACACGGTACACAAAAATGGAGTTGGGTTTGAAAGGATACAGTGATCATAAAAAGATTGGATCAAAGACTTCCTTCCTTCACCCTGACCAATCCTAATTGTTTTATTACCACTTAAGCAGAATTTTTTTTCTCTACGAGTCTAAGAAAATTTGGATTACTATCACACACAAATGAAAATAGTTAAACATGAGAAACCAGGGGGAAAAATTTAATTACTTTAAATAATATGTGGAAATAACCACTCTTCGTCTGATGAAAGTCACAAGACCCAAAACACGTGTAGAAAAAATATGGAAAATAAATTATAATATATATTTTTAAAAAATCCACATTATAACAAAAAAAAAAACATCTGAAACTTCTATTTTGTTTTTAAAATATAGTTTTTCTCGTTGTTATAATCCCTTAGACACACACACACACACATATATATATATATATATATATATATATATATATATATATATATATAATACATGAATCATTCATACAAAAACACATTAGTGAAGTTAATGATATAAATGGCGAGAATACATCTTAACAAACAAATTTATTAAAATTACATTAACCCACGAACCTCTAGATGAATGCTGTGATCCCTGTTTTTTTTTAATAATATATATATATATAATTATAATAATTTTTTGTTTAAAAAATATATTTCCTTCGCTACATAAGAGTTCTCATGTTTCAAAAACGAGCCGAAATCATCCAAATAATTAACTTAAAAATTAAGTTGGATTGTGGTGTTTTGTCCCGTTTTTGAAATCAAACGGGACTAAACAAAATCAACGAAGGAACTATTTGGATGATTTCGGTTTTGAAATATGAAAAATGCCAACAAAACTATTATTATAATATAATAATATAAGCTCTACTTCTGTATGGAAACTGTCTTCTTAAAAATAAAAACAAAAATAGTAAGGAACCCCGGATTATGCACCCAACGTGTTTTTTTCTATTTTCTGCATAGCAACATATATATATATATATATATATTTATATATATAAAATATATATACAAACTATCTTTTATTGCCAGCTCACCAGAAAGTGAAAATATAAAAATGCATTTTCATCGTGAAAGTTACCAGCAACAGCCTTTTATAAAAAGAACAAACTACTCCAGCTGATATTTCAGTTTAATGACCCAAACAGGCACCAAATAAGCTAAATGAACTATGTGATATTAGTGAATGAGAGCGTAGTAGAGATTATGCCGATAGGGAGGATAGTTCCATTATTTGAAGAGGTTAATATTGTTTTTGTGGCAAACATTCACATGACAATCTGCTCGCCAAATGGCAATTCTAGAGTAAAAGCTTTCTCTGTATAACTGCGGAAATTCGACCCCCGCTGAAGTCGCATGGCCTATACTATAGCACTATCAGTCTGAACTGGTGGAAATAAAGAATGCGATCCATTCGAATATTTTCCATCGAAATGGCGAGAGTGCAGCAATAGGCAATGTTGACATATAAACGATCAGCCCACAAGACTACGTCAAGGATTTTGAAATCCTTCAAGGCAACTTCGACTCAAATATCTTCTGTTTATCTTCTAAGAAAGGTATTCTTGTAAAGATGAAACGTAAATGGTACATTCTTAGTGCATACGGGACACGAAGAGAAATGGGAGCGATTCGGCTGCTTGGAAATAGAATAGCCTGTACCAGTTTGAAAGGTCTGAACAGATACTAAATCCGTTCTGGAGGTAGTCGAGGCGGATTGACAGCTATTTTTTTAATCGTTTCAACCCAAATAATGCCGCTAAAACGAAGATGGTTTCAGTGAATGAAAAAAAAATGAAAAGAAGAGAACTGAGAAAAACAACAATAAAGGAACAGGATTCAGGAAAACAGAAAATGGCGATTGGGGTTGCATTTAAATTTTGAGGGTTGTCGTCGGCAGGGAAGGAAGAAATCGGGAAGGAGTTGCACAGCACATGAGAAGAAACTATTATAATACAACGAATTCTAGCATTTAGCTAGCTCCGAAGTAAAACAGTGAGACGTATTTATAAGCTTAAATTCATGCAGTGTTTTTTCTTCCTCTTTTTTTTTTTTTTTTTTTTGCTTTTTTTATTCGAAAGTAAATAAAACGGTCGCAGCTAGAATTTGAATCCGACATGCCAAGGCCACAGACAATCGCCATGGGACACAAGCGCATCCTCTGTTTTATAAACACCATATAAATAAATACAGAACACTTAACTCAAGAGAGATTAAATTAAGAACCCGAAGAGTTGCACGGAGAAAGCAAACGACGCAAGCGTTTGAAGTGAAAAGATGACAGGAATTTTCGAAAAGTTATCGCGTCTTTTATGGTCTAGAACAATGGCGGTTCGTTTGTTACGCAAAATAAATGTTGTTACGTTTTAAAGATATTAATCCTATATTTTTACTTTAGCTTTCACGTGGAAGCTAAGTTGAGTACATTTTTTTAAACTTCAAAGAATTATAGCTTTTTTTGATTTCTTTTCCCTATCTTACAACTTCCAGTAATTGAGTTATTGGTTAGGAAATATCA
The DNA here is from genome assembly GCA_903632075.3 of Acanthosepion pharaonis. Classification (NCBI taxonomy): domain Eukaryota; kingdom Metazoa; phylum Mollusca; class Cephalopoda; order Sepiida; family Sepiidae; genus Acanthosepion; species Acanthosepion pharaonis. The sequence goes on along the minus strand of CAHIKZ030005580.1, from coordinate 810,708 downwards.
AATAAAGATGGCATTATTATTCGTTTTGGTTTTATTCCTTCTTTTGCTACATTTCTGCGGCACTTTAGCACAATTCTCGTATTATTCTCATTCTTTTTAATGCCATGTCTTTTCAGGATGTGGGAGATAATGGCTCTCCATAACTACCTTATATTTTTTTTTAAAATATCTATGATTTCCACTGACTGCTTTTTAAAAACAGTATTTAAAATAACTAAAAAAGATACGGGTGGATATTGAACCTGAGTCTCTATTTCCGCCTGTTTATGTGCGGATAACCATAATGATACCACCATATTAAATAAACATATTATGTCACAAATAGATATAATGTCTCATTAAATTGGCGATTTACATGCACAGGGTGTTTCGAAATTAATAAGAATAACAGAAGAACAAGTAATACACTTAGACTAATCACATATAGTAGTTTCAGTTTATTCACTTTCATTGACGCTGTCTCCCTTCTAAACTATAAGAGCTCGTGTCTGAAATAGATAATTATGTTATTTAAGGGTGACAAGACTTTCGGAACTCCCTGTACTTTAAAAAGGATTAGTAAATTCAATCAAGCAAATCCGAAGAAATAAGTACTGTCATGATTTGTCTATTACATTCGAGAGGGCCCAGATTGTGGATATGCCTACTTGTGTTCCCGATATAACTGTTCATAACGCAAACATTCTAGACCTCTTTCTCATGTCCAGTCCGGAAAAAAATGTTCCTCTGAAGTGTTAATTCCCATTGGCTCGTAAGATCACTCCCTGGTCAATATCAAGAGTGATGCCAATTTAAAGTCATCTACTAGTATTTCCTTTCACAGTACAATCTTTCGATACCCCCAGTATTTCCTTTCACAGTACAATCTTTCGATACCCCCAAACTGACTAGAATAGCTTCAGATATTACACTTCAGAAGATCGTCTCTATATATATATATATATATATATATATATATATATATATATATATATATATATATATATATATATTAGGTTGGTGCAAAAATAATGACGTCGTTTTTGACGTATTTTTTAACGTCAAAAAACGACATTATTACGTCATTATTTTCGCACCAACCTAATATATATTTTAAAACAGTGTTCCGAGTACAGTCCCACTCATTTCCAAGTGGATTATTTCTGGCATGGAATGATTTAGGTCAAAGTTATCAGTAAAGATAAAATAGACTGCTTTGGCTCATGTCTTAATCCGCTGCCATTGGTTACCGTAAAACGTCTACCATCTTTTTTAAATGGGACAGTGTAGAAGAAACTGTTCCATGTCGGTGCCATAAAGTCCTGAAAAATGCAAAGAGCAATTACATGAAGACTGTCCAAGTCAAAGTTGAAAACAAAATGATTTGGTTCTCACGAGTTTTGTAAAATCAACAACACGATTTAGATAGAGGCAATCCGTAAGTGCCAAATATTATAAATAGACCTGAGATTATCTCATCTTACGTCAGAGTTATCCCCAAACCCAAAGTTGTTTAACCATAATCTAACGGAGAAATGTTCCCCAAGGTGTCAGCTGTTTCCCTTGTATTCAAGAATAAGGACGAAGGCACATCTCCTTCACGATATCACCCCAGCAACGTCCTTGAGTCTATTATCAACAAAGACGTTGCTGATCACTTAAAAAAAAACAAACAACGTCCTAAGCGACAAACTGTATGGATTTCGCTCCACTAGGTCCACTGCTGATAATCTGCTATTACACAAAGAACTGGCAAAGCACTTGATAATATACTCATCACGAGAGTGATCGCCTTTGATACCTCAAAAACCTTAGACAAGGTGTGATACAAGCTCTCCATCTCTGGAAAAGGTTTTGCAACTATCAAGTCCTTTCTATCGAGTAGGTCCATGGATTTCGTTGTTAATGACCATTATTTTGAGACCCATGAGATCGACGCTGGCTTACGACCAATGCCCATTATTCGATCCTATCCTCTTTCTGCTTTATATTAATGGTCTGCTCAGAAACATTTTCGGACCATTAGGGAATATCTATACCGACGATACCCCGGTTCATGGCTTTCCCTGCAAAGAACAAGTTGATTACAGCCTGAACAGCTGATCTCTCTTCTGATTGAGCTCTAACATCTCAATGTGGAAGAAACTGGTTAGTAACATTCAATACCTCCAGAAGTCAAAAAGTCATATGCCATGCATGATATACGCTTAGGCGATCATGTATCTTTCGATACATCACCGCGGAGGCAGATATTTTTTTTCCAGCAGTAGGTTGCCATTTCTTTCTGTGGTAGACCAGCTGCCATCCAAGGCTAATAGGACCCGGTCTCTCCTGCTATTTACTCATAGGTGAGGGAGAAGAAATAACAGAGCTCTGTTATTTTTACATCGTGCACTATTTCATTTTCACCAGTACTCAATCTCAATATCAATATACATATATATATATACATATATATATATATATATATATATATATATATATATATATATATCGGGTAGCATGGAGATCAACGTGTTTTAGTGGACTCAGCAATTTTCAATCTGCTTGTCTTAGTCATCTTCAAGAAGCGAGAGCAAGATCTAAAAGGTCAACTAATCTAAGAGTGATCTCATCTCACAATCCTCACACTTGCTCCATATGTGGCCTCCTTTGTAAATCACTAGCGGGTCTTAAATGCCACTTTAGATTAGCGCATGAACTTTCATAACTAAATCAATAAGCTGGCAGATCCTCATACGTCGAAACCAACGGGAGAGTCCATTATTATTATTATTATTATTATTATTATTATTATTATTATTATATTATTATATATAATGTTATAATATATATATATATATATATATATATATATATATATATATATATATATATATATATATATATAGGTTAGTGAGACAGCATCAATGAAAGTGAATAAACTGAATCCAGCATATGTGCATTGTCTAAGTGTATTGATCTTATTACTTTCGGGCCACCCTGTACATCACAATCGCCAATTTAATCAGGCATTATTTTATATACAGAAAAATTCAGTCAGTTATGTGCAATGCGTGATACACGCTTAGGCGATCATGTATCGAAAGATTTTGTTTTTCCGGCAGTAGTTTGCTGTTTCTTTCTGTGGTAACCAGTTACCATCCAATGCTATAGAACCCGGTCTCTCCAGCTATTTATCCACAGCTGGGGTGAAGAAGACGATCCATACCTTTCCCAAGTGTATTAGCACGTAAGTGAATGTAATGGATTCAACTCGAATTCGAACTCGGCTCTCCGATTCCTCAATCTGAGCCGCTACCCATTACTCCCACGTACCTCAAAACAGAACCATAAACATTCCATCATCATCGAACGTACCCGGAATTTTCTCAAATCAACGCAACTTTGAAAGATTTTTTGAGACACACGTTCGTCCCAGGTCTTACATGGGAATCATACATACGATCAATCGCTAACTATTCTTTAAAATTTCTTCATATTGCACAAGAAAATACGTAACTCCTACTTCCATGCTCTATGTCTACAAGAGGCAGTAATGGAGCATTGCTTTCATATTTTCAGGCAGATCAGTCCTCACCTTTCATCCTTGAGAAATAAAAATGTGATTGCGTAGCCTTGATAGTGATGAATTATTATTCTCTTTCCCACAGACAAATCAACAAAAGTCTATCGCAAATGTTCAAGTAGGCTCCATTTGTTTATTCCATCAGTTCAGATCTTTAGAGCAAGGAACCGCCATGCCACACACACAAGGTCGAATCATCCTCGTTCCTTGCTTATCTCACATGTTAAAAGGAAGTATCACTCATTCAACTTCTTACCGAGAACAGGCTCCGGGGAAAAAGCTTCCCAGATCGCTACAATGGATTATCAACCATCCATACTACATATTCTAACAATTTGCACTTAGTTCTTCCTTTTCAGTAACGCTTATTCGATATTCGATCACCCGGAGTGTTGTTAGAAACGAAATTGAAAATTCAGTACCGCAGAGAAGATATACAATATATAAACGTTTCATTAAATTCAAAATTCACTACCACTGCGTTGATGTACAATTCCCCTCCCCAAATAGTGCTACGAGCGACATTCAAAATTTACTCCGTCCTGGGTATAGTTATAAACTACATCCGCGTCCTGGGTATGATGTTAAACTACATCTGCGTCCTGGGTAAGATGATAAACTACACCCGCGTCCTGGGTAAGACGATAAACTACAACCGCGTCCTGGGTAAGATGATAAACTACATCCAACAGCCTCTGATCAGGAGTTTTTGAGGAGCGTTGAACCACCTCTTGATTGCTGGTGTTCCCAGGTCCACCCTGACTCGGGGTGGTAGCACCTGTTAGGGTCCCAGTTTGGGGAAAATTGTTAACCCCCAAATTGGGGTTAAAACCTGTAAAAATACATTTTAATACCTGAAAATCATTTTTGTAAAAAATTATTGCTGACAATACATTTTTGGAAAAAATGTTTTTAAAAGTTTTACTTCTCGGCCTTTCGATTGAGATCAAAATGTAGTATCTGTCCTTATCCGCTTAATCTGATTCCCTCTCTTTACTTCTATCGCCACATCTTTCTTTCATTTTCTCAATAAAGACAAGTAAATTATTTCCCCTTTTCCACGCATATAAAACACAGAATAGTCTATTATATATTGACAGGAAATAACAGTCGCGCTAACTAACGTAAGGAGAGACAAATACATTTATGATAGGATATTTAATAAGATTTAGATCTACCCACTTCAAATACTACAAAAATCGGAATTTAAATTTGAGAGCTAAATATTAAGTTTAACTGAAAATACTCAAATTTTAATTCAAAACTGAGTATAGCGAAATTTGCAGACCCCAAATGTAATTCAGCTAGTAAGTTAACTGTTACAATCTAAACTCAAGGTTTTGTACCGCTCAGTTGAGTTTAATTGTCCAAATATTTACCCGAAGTGAAATTTAAAAATTGGTACTAGCGGGTTTGCATAATTCACCCTGAATATTAAAAGAATCGAAATTCAAAATTTATTACTCCTGCACACTATTTACATTGTTCGGACTATCATCCTTATCTTTGTTACCATATTTATTACAACGTTTCGACTGTTATACGCTTCTTCAGGTGGTTGGAATGGTAGACTGTTCTAGTTACACGTGCCATGTTTAATGGATGTCAATTATCAGTTATTTCCTGTTAATTCCCCTCTCTAAGATCTCCACTGCCTTAACCAGGTATTGAACTCACACTCTTTGGGTCCTGTCACTGAATCTAACTAACGCCTTTATCCACTGTGCTATGTGTCCTTGAGGACAGAGCGTACAACAGCCGAAACGCTGTGATAAATATGGCAACAAAAATGAGGATGATAGCTCGAACAATGTAAATAGTTTACATAATACCTCATCTCAGAAATATAGACTTATTGATCCTGAGTTGATTTACAAGTAAATTTTGTGAAGATGAGACTTAGTTGATTTTTTTCAACAACGACGCGTTTCGTCACCAGGGAAAATGTATGTTCGTTTTGGTTTCTTCAGTTTTATAATGAAAGAAAGACAAAAAATATCTTGGAATCTCTGAGGAAAATTGAGCATCGTAGATCAAATTTATTGCCTTATCTTATCACCTTAGAATTTAGGCTTGAAGACAGTCTGTTGGGTTTGTTTGTTTTATCTGTATTATAGCTATTTGTTATTGTTGGATTTTACATCAAGAAAAAATTTATTATTTGTTTGTTTTTTTTTATTAAAATTAAATTATTTTTTATACATTAAATAAATGTTAAATAAAACAATTTTTTTCAATTTTATTTTGGTTTTTCATTTTAAACATTGAATCGCACTAAATATTACACGAATCTAAATTCAAAAGTTACTATCGCTCAGTTAATTTACACATACTCGAAACGTTGCCAGAAGCGAAATTCAGCATTTAGTACCGCTTAGTTTGTCAAACTCACGTCAGATATTACAAGAATCGAAATTCAAAACTAATTACCGATGAGCTGATTTACAATCGCCCATTTTGTTTTCCAGAAGTGAATTTTAAAATTAAGCAGTGCTGATTTAACAAAAGTCGATCCAGATATTGTAATTGTCGAAATTCAGTATTTGCTACCGCCGGGTTGATTCACCATTGTCTTAAATTTTGTCGGAATTTAAATCCAAAATTTACCGACGCTGATTTTATTAAAAATCTATCACTATGAATATTACAAGAAAAGTTATTCAAAATGTATTTCCAATCATTAAGGAAATGTCTTTACAAATGTTGTTAGAATTCAAATTCAAAATCAGATCACTTATTAAAAGAATCAAAATTCGAAATACAGCATCGTCCCAAGAGATGTTCAAACTTTACTGTTGCTGTGTTGATACATCATAGATCCAAATATTGGTAGATTTAAAAATTGAATTACATATGGTCTATTTATACTGTACAATCTAACCGCCCACCGTGAACTAAACATTAGGGACATCGAGCTACACAGAGATGACGGGCTCATGGTAGTGAGGAGCTCCACAAATTTTAAAACAGAGAAAATTAGAGAAATAATTTATAATAAATTCGGAAAACTAAATTTAAAAACAATAGTCAACACTAAATTAAAAAGAGTAAACTTCCTAGACGTAACCCTAGACTTAACGAACAACGTTCACCTACCTTACATAAAACCTAATACTAATCCCCTGTATGTACAACCTAAGTCAAACCACCCTCAATCTATAATTAAGCATATACCCGCATCAATAGAGAAAAGAATCAGTATGGACTCAGCAAATAAGGAAATATTCCGACAACACAGTAGTTTTTATAACACAGCCCTGAAAAATAGCGGATACAAAAACGCTGACATAACCTATAGAAACGACAGTACCAATAATAAGAAAAACAGGAAAAGAAAGATCATCTGGTATACCCCTCCGTACAACCAAACGGTCAGCACCAAACTAGGCCATAAGTTCCTAGCTTTAATTGAAAAGCACTTTCCCACCAATAGCAAACTTAGCGAGATCTTTAACAAAAACACCTTAAAATTGAGTTACAGCTGCACTGAAAATCTAGAAAGGATCATAAAAAGACATAATAAGAAAATCCTAGAAAAAACACGCATGCCAAAACAGTAATAGAACTCATAAACTAAAATTAGATAAAAATAAGGAAAAATTATGTGATTGTAGAAACCCTAAAAACTGCCCGTTGGAAAATAAATGCCTCACAAAATCCGCGGTACACCAATGCACTATCTCGTCCATTGAGAGTCCTAACACTGATAGGATATACATAGGCTCAACGAAGAATAATTTTAAAATTAGATGGAGGCAACACAAGAGCTCCTTCAACAATATTCAAAATAGAAATCAGACATCTCTATCCCAATATTTCTGGCATCTAAAAGAAACGAATAAAACACCAAAAGTAAAATGGGAAATAGTAAATAGAACAAGAACTTGTAAAACCTGGGATGACCCATGCCCTTTATGCATACACGAAAAACTACACATCATTAAGTTTCTAAATAATGAAAAATTATTAAACCATAGGCAGGAGATAACGGTTTTTTGCCGACATCAACAAATTTTCGCATTAAATAATTAGCATAAAAAATCCCATAGTTCCATAAAAGTCTTAAAAGCTTAGCCAAATCATTAAATAGGAAAAACCCTTTCTGTAGTCGTCAAAAAGCAAATTGAAATTCAGTGTAATACGGTTTGTATATAAAACACCCACTTGAATAAACAAATAAATAAATAGATAATCAGATGGACAATAATAAAACACAATCCTCCGGACACATAACGACTTGTAGGCGCGCCATAAAAATATCCCTCACTGGGAACTAACTAGAGGATGACCGCCAACATTAGCCTTGAAATAGATACCCTACCCAACTTTAGCAAAACTTCTCAGAAGATGATGAATCTACAGATAAGAATTATCTCTCTGACCACTTAACGAAGAAAACTAGACTAGCCACTTCCACAATAACGAATGTTATAACGGACCATGCCTAAAAACACACGTAAACCGAGAGATAGCTTATTCCTAAAATTTCGCTTGAAGATAAAACGGGACTAAACACCTTAATTCAACTTAATTTTAATAATTATTTGGATGGTTTCTGCTGTCGTTTTTGAAACATGAGAACTCTTATGTAACGAAGGAATCATATTTTTAAACAAAAAATATTATATTATATTATATTATATATATATATATATATATAT
>CAHIKZ030005580.1:782500-800000 GCA_903632075.3 Acanthosepion pharaonis | reverse complement strand
CCGTCGAATTCGACGTATGAGGGTCAAGCAGATCAGTTCTAGGAAACCGACAGCCCGACAACAACACATGAGATTTGATTATAGTGGTGAAGGTTTCGTGCACGACCATCCACACTTTTTGAACGGCCGAATACAGAGACTTGGTGCACTACGTGTCACAAGGTCCCCAAACGACCCTCCGCAGGTTTTGAACTCACAGTTGTCCTTCTCCGAGACCAGTTGCCATCCAAGGCTATAGAACCCAGTGTGTCCTGCTATTTACCTATAGCCGGAGGGAGAAGAAGAGGGTTCACACCTTTCCCAAAGGGTATATATATATATATATATATATATATATATATATATATATATATATATATATATTGTCTTGCACGTGTGTTTGGAGTCATTGTCATGCTAGAACACTGCTCTGCGACCCAGTTTCTGGAGGGAGGGATCATGCTCTGCTGCAGTATTTCACAGTACATGTTGGAGTTCATGTTTCCCTCAATTAAATGTAACTCTCAATACCTGCAGCAGTCATGCAGCCCCAGACCATGACATTCCCACCACCATGCTTAACTGTAGGCATGACACACTTATCTTTGTACTCCTCACCTGGTCGCCGCCACACATGCTTAAGGCCATCAGAACCAAACAAATTAAATTTCGTCTCATCAGACCATAGGACATGGTTCCAGTAATCTATGGGCTTTGTTGACATATCTTTATAAACTGTTTGCAGGCTTTCTTGTGTATTGCCTTCAGAAGAGGCTTCCTCCTGGCGTGACAGCCATGCACACCAATTTGATGTAGTGTGCGGCGTATGGTCTGAACACTAACAGGCTGAATCCCAATCTCTTTAATCTCTGCAGCAATGCTAATGGCACTCCTACGCCGATCTTTCAAAGAAAGCATTTGGATGTGACGCTCAGCACGTGCGCTCTTGGACGACCTACCCGAGGCCTGTTCTGAGTGGACCCTGCTCTTTTAAAATGCCACTGTGCTGCAGCTCAGTTTCAGGGTGTTGGCAATCTTCTTGTAGCCTTGGCCAGCTTTATGTAGTGCAACAATACGTTTTTAAGATCCTCAGAGAGTTCTTTTGCCATGTGGTGCCATGTTGGAACTTTTCAGTGACCGGTAAGAGAGTGTGTTAGAGCTGCACTACAAATTTGAATACACCTGCTCCCATGAACACATGGGCATAGTTACACTAATGAGTCACATGACATTTTTTGAGGGAAAATGAAAAGCAGTACTCAATTTAGACATTTAGGGGTGTAGTTTTCTTGAGGGGTGTACTCACTTTTTTGTGGGTGTAGTTTCTTAGGGGTGTACTCATTTTTTTGTTGCCAGGGATTTAGCTTTTTAATGGCTATATTTTGAGTTATTTTGAGGGGAAAAGAAATTAACTCTGTTATATATGCTGCAGACAGACTACTTTTCATTGTGTCAAAAAGTATTTTTTCAGTGCTGTCCCATGAAGAGATATACTTAAATATTTGAAGAAATGTGAGGTGTACTCACTTTTTTGTGACACACTGTATATATATATATATATATATATATATATATATATATATATATATATATATATATATATATATTTCCTAAGATTAGATATTATGTACTATTTACATTGTTCGGACTATCGTCCTCATCTTTCTTGCCATATTTATCACAACGTTTCGGCCGTTGTGCACTCCGGCCTTCTTCCGGCGATTGGAATGTCGAAATAAATCTTTTATTTCGCCCGCTGGGTTAGACTGTTCTAGTTCCGCGTGCCATGTATAATGGATGTCAGTTATCAGTTATCTCCTGTTAATTCACCTCTCCAAGTTCTCCATCGCCATAATCAGGTATTGGGTCCTATCACTGGATCTAACCAACGCCTTTATCCACTGTACCATATGACCTATGTATGAATTTCTGGGAGTTATAAAATTAATATCTTCAGCAACCATTTTTACCAGTGCTTATATTGGAATTTTTGCTGTTATCATTACATGTTTTTACCAGAGCTCATATTGCAATTTTCCTTGTTATTATTGCTTTTTTTTGTCACTCCTTATTACTGGTTCCCTTATTCTATTCATTTCTATGTTTGGTCGGCTCAGGTGTGGTCTAGCATTTTTGCCGAATACTTAACATTACGAATTTTCCAATCATGTTCTTTGTCTATGATTTCAACCTGATCCTACAGAGGGCGGTGATCTCCATTTTCTCATCATATGTGGTCAGCCACGCCTTATTTTTCCACTTCCCCTCGTGGTACAGCTTGTTGGTGTTCTTGAAGCCTTACCTTAAACATAAGGAATCCACACAGATGCTAGGTCACAAAAATCTCCTGAGCACACAAGGATAGAAGTGAATATAATATCGGAACCAGTAATAAGATGTGCCAGAGAAAAACAATAATAATAACGAAAATTGCAATATGAGCACTGGTAAAAAATATAATGATAACAGCAAAAATTCCAATATGAGCACTGGTAAAAATGGTTGCTGAAGATATTAATTTTATAATTCCCAGTAATTCAGATGTCCTCAAGGGCACATGGCACAGTGGATAAAGGTGTTGGTTAAATCCAGTGAAAGGACCCAAAGAGTTGTGAGTTCAAAACCTTATTAATTCGGTGGAGAACTTGGAGATGGAAATTAACAGGAGATAACTGATAATTGACAACTAATAGACATGGCATGTGGAACTAGAACAGTTTACCCCAGCGAGCAAATATAAAGGGTTCAGTTCGGCATTCCAACCACTTGAAGAAGGCCGGAGCGTACAACGACCGAAACGTTGTGATAAATATGGCAAGACACACACACACACACACACACATATATATATATATATATATATATATATATAAAGAGAGAGAGAGAGAGGGAGGGAGCTTTTTTGGGAGAAGGCCTCAACATTTCCTAAAAACATCTTCATATGATAGATTTTTCATTTTTTTTTTAAACAAAAGAGAAGAATTCAGTAACTACAATGTATTTGCTTTTTTTATCAGTCTTTTCTTGGTTTCTGTGAGTCCCCAAAAGTTCCAATTTCGATTCATCTGTCCACAATACATTTTGCCAAATTATGAATATTTTATTTGCAAAACGTAATTTTTGTCGCCTTTAGCCTCTAATAGACATTTTGACATGACAATAAGTGTTGGAGATTTGATTATGGTCAAGAAAACTAGCAATATCTTTCTATTTTATAAAGACATGCTATGTCGTCTGGTTTATGAATAATTGGGAACAAAGACAAAGTAAAACAATCTTCTAAGTTATGTCAAAATTACCTCGAATCAAAAAAAAGGGACGTAATTTTAGAAATCATGACTTAGCAGCCTAAATCCTCTGTCGCCACTTTTACTGATTTGTTTTAGGATGAAGTGAATAAAATTCGGAAGAGAATGCCTAAAGATTCAAAGGACTGCGAACTACATTTTTCAAAAATTGTTGGAGAGAATGCCAAAAATTTTAAAGCAGTAACTAAGGTAAATGGTGGTTTTATTGACGAAAACAAAATATGATGCTATTCTGCTATTTCGTTCATAGTGAAGTGCTTATCGCTGGAAAATTAAAAAAAAAACAAATGCACTGTAGTTACAGAAACTTTATCTTTTTTACTTAATAAAAAAAACCTTCCTTCCTTGTTGATTTTTTAAAAAGAAAATACCGGGTTTCCCCCAAATTTTTGTCTGTTTTACAGCCCCAATATATATATATATATATATATATATATATATATATATATATATATATATATAGTACAGACAAAAAGTTATTTATTCTCTTGCTATTTGATCGAGCACTCTCGAGAAAGGGTAATTTCAAAACAGTGGCTGCTATTAACGCAATGCTCTTCAATAACGAATTGAGCCCTCTTGGCAATTGGCGTTTATACACATTCCATATATAATGCGTTAAAATTTCGATTTCTCTGCCGTGCACCGATAGTTTAGGGGTAAGATCTCTTATTGATGCCAAATCGGTCGAGTTTCGATCGCCGCTTGAAGCAATCGGACGTCATGGAAATGTCATCTCCATATTGTATAAATATTGTATAAAAACTAAATAAATAAAACATACTCTAAAATATTTTTCTGACGTTTTGACGTACGATTAAATAAAATTGCTGAATGTTGACATGTTTGCCGTTTTCCGCTCTATCTTTCACTCAGATTTTTATTTAATTCTGATATCTTCCTTAAACGCCTATAGTAGACAGTTTTAATGCAAATGTGTACGAAATGTGTGAAAATATCCTCATCAGTCAAACCGTACGTCACATGGTTGGAAAAATACTGCTTGATTGTGGAAGCCATGATGAGAAGGCGTGTAGTGAGGTGGTCGTCTGCTTCAATGAAAATGCAATCATTGGAAAAAGGCAAAAATGTATAACTCCCTACAACGTGATGTAATGAAATAATTTGTTCAATGGCATGATTTCATTTATCTTTGTATTGTTTGGTTCTCTTTTGAAAAAAATGTGTGTATTTTCTTCATTCGTTTTATTAAATGTAGCCTCTCTTTATTCGGCAACTATATCAAAGAAATGATTACGACACGCTGAATAAATATGAAATTATTTACTTTGCTAAGATTTTTTTTGTTATCGGAGCTAATATTTGTTAAATGAAACTGAAATAAATAAGTAATTTTCGTTGTTAAAGTTAAGAAAAAACTGTTACTTTTAAAATAAATGAGAATTAATTAAAATATTATTTCTTTTAAAGTTAATACATTTGAAACAAACTTTTGAATATATATTTTACTTGTACAAGGCTTCAGAGTCACTCAAAGAAGAGATTTACAGTCAACACTATAGTAGTTTTCATAAAAACGTTTATATTAGAAATGATTGAAATTATTAACATGACAGAATTTCGACTCTCATATGTTAAGCAAATAATAATTTTGCTTGAATGATTAGTAAGAATAGCTTCACTCGAAAATTTTCTAAAATATTGGCCTAAAAATTCAGTCGGACGATCTTTTCAACAACCGTAGATTTTTTAATACTAATTTTCTCCCAATACAAGACCCGGGAGCCAGAATTGTAGCGATGAATATGGGGTGTGATATAAATGGAAGAGAAGGTGGTATAAAGTGAAGATTAGTGGGATAAGGAGGGAAGACGTCGGTTGGCACATGACTTGAAAAGCCTAAGATTTTTTTCAGGGAAGCACCCACGCGGAATTTTATTCTAAATAGTGGCGCTTTGGGGGAAAATAGCTGTCTGTGTGTCTACTTTATTCTTCTACTTGGAACACGGGGGCCATATGTACGATTCAGTACAGTGGAAGTGGCATGATGTGTCAAAGCTGTAGATGTCAGAAGTGGTTTAAGAAAAGAATGGGGCTAGACTAAGCATTTACTGGTAGAGAGCCGAGTTCAAATCCAGGTGAAGTCTGTTGCACCTACTTTTACAAAAAATATCCCCGAGAAAGGCATGAACTCATATCTTCTTCCACTTTTATGGATAAAAGCTAGTAGTAAGTCTAGAAAGATTTCTCTGAATTAAAAAAAAAACTGTAGAGAGAAGAGAGAATTTTCTGGCAATTCCCAGATAATAAAGTAGATTAACCTGTACAGAGCTCTGATGTTTTGAAAGGACATGGCACACCAATCCAACTTTGACAGAAAGCGGGATTTTAGAAGCATACGGTAAACGTAGTAGATGCATCTTTGTGCAAATATAATAGAGACAACATCTTTAGTTTCCTTTCTTTCACCGTACGCTCAGTTTTAGACTCAATGGAGTGACAGGGTGTAAACAATTTCTATTTTTTTCTTCATATTTAGTCATTGCAGTGGTTTTCAGCAATATAAATCTGTTTTCAGGGTGCCTGATGAAATTTGTTTGGCCTTGAAAAATATTTCGTCATCCGTTATTGCATGAGGTTCTCTTCACGCCTAGACACTATTGTCTCGTCTGTCGATTAGTTGTCCTACGGCCAAGCTCTGTAATGGACGTTACTCCTGATTTAAATCCAAACGAGAATCTGAGGTTAATCTGCAAGGAACGACATCGTGGAATGGACATACGAAGTACTAACATGTGTATTCGGTCATGTTTCATAGAAAAAATAGAAAAAAAAGCAAATGATAACGGAATTATTCTTTTTGTTTCAATTAATTTGCACAAGGGTGTATCACTAATGAGCCTACTCCAACTAAAATCAAATGATTCATAATCTGTTCTTACTCGTTCATTATAGCTCATCCATTCATTAAAAAATATTAACAATAATGTCAAGCTAAACTCTTTTCTGTGTGAAATTTAAAAAGAAAAAAAAAAAACTAAAAAAAAATGTAATTACGATTCTAATGAGCGTAATTCATGAGGTTCGAAGAATTTAAATTCTCAGAACTGAGAAGAGTGAGACAGATAGACTTACAGTGTGGCAGACATTATTACGCAAGCCATATTTTCACAATTAAATCCATATAAACCAATCGAAGTTCGTAATTTCGTGAGAATATATCCTAATTACAAGAATAATGTTAACATGTAAAAACATTTATAATTCCAAAGTAAATGTGAAATTAAAATTTACATAACATATAACAGCCAATATTCGGAAATTAAATTTGTATAATTTGCACAGCTGGGTCAACAAATCTGGGTCAACGATATTCAAGGATCTATTTCATAATCATCAGTGTCTATAACCAAAACAGACACTCTGTACTGAGGAAGGCACAATCGGATTTCTATCTAAAGGTCTTAGAGACTATATATTATAAGTCCTTTCAGCTTTCCCTCTTTTATAGCCGTTTGATGATTAGATATCTAATATATTGAACATCCTGTCTAGACGTTTCATATTTTATTGGCTGTGATCATTTTCGTTTTGGATGTATGCCGCCTTGGACCTTCATCCGAATATGGACCGTACATTTTTGTGTGCGATGTCTGAAAGACTTTCTGATAAAGTGTGTACATGAGTTTCATAATTTGCACAAAATGCAAAGAGATTAGGTTCTACATATTTCAGCAAGGTTTTAACGAGTGCTAAATATGGAAACTGCTTATTTGCATTTATATTTAGTTTGTTTCATATGTAATTCCCATTTTGAGGATTGTATCATCGTAGCTACTAATTATAATACGTGTCAGTTAAGATTGCATTTGGAGTAAGCATACGAGAGTGTTCAGTGCAAAAGGCAGTGGATTGACAAGCATAAAACTTCACCATCGACACCAAAATCTGAGTTCCTTAGAAGAAAGGTAATCAGTTGCATGTAGTGAGATAGTCGAATCGTATTATTTATTATTGATTTTTCAAAGCACTGAAACATTGAAAGTACATATATATTCAGCAGCTACAAGTTTCCATGAAATTTTGGTGAAAAAGCCCTGCTCTCGTTAATGGGAAAAATGCTATTCACCTCCGTGACAACGCAAGGCCGCATACAGAAAAAATGACAAAAGAAAAATATATAGAACTTGATTAATTCTATTATTATTATAACATGAAATTACTTAATAAAAATATGATAAATCTCTCTTTATTGTGAAAACAGACTTTCATAATAACACCTGACATAATAATAATTCTACCTTTTTTATGAAAACATAGACTTTCATAATAACACCTGGCATAATAATAATTCTATCTTTATTATGAAAACATAGACTTTCATAATAACACTGACATAATAATAATTCTACCTTTTTGTGAAAACAGACTTTCATAATAACACCTGGCATAATAATAATTCTATCTTTATTATGAAAACATAGACTTTCATAATAATACTGACATAATAATAATTCTACCTTTTTTGTGAAAACAGACTTTCATAATAACACCTGGCATAATAATAATTCTATCTTTATTATGAAAACATAGACTTTCATAATAACACTGACATAATAATAATTCTACCTTTTTTGTGAAAACAGACTTTCATAATAACACCTGGCATAATAATAATTCTATCTTTATTATGAAAACA
Organism: Acanthosepion pharaonis; assembly: GCA_903632075.3. Lineage (NCBI taxonomy): Eukaryota > Metazoa > Mollusca > Cephalopoda > Sepiida > Sepiidae > Acanthosepion > Acanthosepion pharaonis. Next base: position 792,053 of record CAHIKZ030005580.1, on the reverse strand, counting down.
TAGACTTTCATAATAACACTGACATAATAATAATTCTACCTTTTTTGTGAAAACAGACTTTCATAATAACACCTGGCATAATAATAATTCTGCCTTTATTGTGAAAACATATTATTATTTACTGAGAAAACATGGACTTGCATAATAAAACCTGATATAATAATAATTCTAACTTTATTGTGTGAACATGGTCATGCACAATAAAATTTGACAAAGATCAATGAAACCAAATATAGAAGTTTTTAAAATAAATATATTTCAATGTTTACAATATAAACACTCACGTGAGATTAATATCTCTCAGTAAGAAAACACCGTTGGTGTCATCGAAAGAGAAACTAACTGATGTTTTCTCTTGCGTCTTTCAGCAAGCTTTGTCGCTTGACATGAGAACTTGTTTTAGTATTAAACTTTCTATACAATCCAGGATAACAAACTGGTGGCTTAGAACTGGAAATCCTACTCTGAAAGCCAGCAGGAAGTAGGTCTTTCTGACGACGGTCCCAACATTATAGAGGAGGACGAAATAGAAGAGTCACTTAATAGTACAATGCCCTTACGAAAGACAAAATATAAGGCGGAGAATCAATTCGATTGGTGATTCCTTCCTTTATTTTTATTTAAGATTTTGTTTCTCTGGAAGACTTTGCGTAGAAATGCATAATATTAAGCGTGTTGGTTGTTTTCTATATTAATCGCGGCCCAGGGGATTTGTGCATTTCAAAAATCTAACTCAAACCAAAAGTATACATACGAGTTGTCTATTTACAGTGCACCGAATTTTATGGATCCGTAAAATTGCCACTAAGGACTCAAGAGTTTAAAATGCCTGGCACTTGCTTGCAGGTCACTCACACATGAGACAAATAATAAGAAACATTTTTAAAACCTATTTCTTTTAGTTGGTATATATAAGCAGAAATCTTATATATACCAGGTGTAAGAGTAAAATTGTCTGATTGGTAGATTAAGATTTGAAACGTTGTATCTTGGAAATTATTACTTACTGAAATTCTCCGGGGTTTTTATAACAACATCAGACTCTACTTTGAACAATAAGAAGTTGAAATGATGATCCCTCTTATTATTTTGACCTCCTGATCCAGTTTTCCTCTCTACTTCTTCCTCTTTTTTTTAAATATATTCACCGTTCTCCTGATGGTTCTTGATAGGACTTTAAACATGGAAGCCAGAATATGAATGTTTCTACCATTACTGGAGGCCTGAATGATATTTTTCCTCTCACCATTGTTCAGTCGGGAAGATATAGTGGGGATGGCATAAAACGATTTATAACCTATTATCTTTCTAACTGAATAACTCAAAGAATTTTTCATTGATTCTTACGACAAATGGTGCCAACATGGCTAAAATATTATCTGAAAACCTTGAAAAAAGAAATACAATCAGTTTATTTTTTATCTTATTTTTTAATTTTTTTTAGATATTAACTATTTTGTGGGGTGGACAATTATCCCATGTTGTCACACGATTTGGACAATTATGCTGCTAGAGACCTGTATATATTTCTTTTAAGGCTATGCACATGTTCATTATTGCCGCCCTAAATGCATTCTCACTCTTTATCATTCCCGTTATTTTAACATATATCGTTCTGATTGTAAGTAGGTTTTCTTGTAGTTCCTGTTTTCCTTTAAGCTTCCTCCTTACTTACATCCTCTATTCATGGTTCTCTTACCATTAGCCGGTAGAACCGTATTTGTCGCTTCAGTCTCTTCGTCGTCTGTGAATCGAGGTTCCAAAATTTACAACCATTAATAATATTAGATATTACGTAGCAACGTTTTTCTTCTAAATAAATGTTTCTATCTCGTTGCTCGCTTTCTAGAAGGCATATTTCATTATTCAGATTTCTTTGTCATATTTTTAAATTGTCTGTTAGTACACAGCCCAAATTTTGGTACCTTCTTCACATAAGAAACGCTTCTGCATTGAACTTTTTATGCAATTCAACATAAACAATTGGCGGCTTCAAACAATCTCTCAGAATATATACTCGGAAAGCGATCGGAATATAAGTCACTTTAACAGTTCATTCCCCTTAACGAAAACGAAAGATTAGACGAAGAAACGGTACAATGCACATCCTTTTCTTATTGTTTTTTTTGTTTTTTTTTTAATTATTTGGGATTTTGCTTATCTCGCAGAATTTACAATAATACAAATATTCGAATTTCCGTACCCGCTTTACTTTAATATTGGTGTTCTTTTCAGGGTATCGTCAAAAAGTAGATCACCAGAGAGGGGTAGTTAACTTCTCATTTGGCCCAGATCAAAAATCTCAATGAAGGAACAGTCCTGGGTATAAAGATAAATCATATCTAGCAGCAAGGTCTCTGGTCGGGGAATTAGACGTTTTGAGGGCCGTGGAACTATCTCTTAATTGGTGCTGCTCCCAGGTCAAACCAGATTCGGGGTCGTTGTTCTTGTTAGGGCCCTAGTTATGGGAAAATTATGAAACTCCAAAGAAAAAACATTAAAACATAAAAATACATTTGTATATTAACATTACGAGCAATAAATTTTGATACTTTAAAATGAGCAACAATACCTATTTATAGTAAAATTGACAAGCGATACCATTTTATAGAATTACCAACAATACATTTTATAGCAAAATGAACAACAGTACATTTTATCTGTAGTTGAAGGCTTACAATTACTTTAAAAATATATTTTGTTGAAGCCATATAATTGTGTTCATAAAATTTAGATTCTTGCATTAAATAACCGATAGAAGTTGATATGCGCTAAACAAATGAACCAACCAAATCAATGATGAAAAAAATACTGGCTTAAAATACTTGAAATGTAAAGCTGACTCTTAATTCTCAATTATCATGAATGAATTGTTGTACGTTTAATGAGGCTCATTGTTTGAAGGTTCTATTGAGACGCACATTTATCCTAGACATCAAGTGGAAATCACATATATAATCTATCGCTGAAGATGCTAGAAAAGAAATGGTTGGCTGCTTATAATGCACAGGAATGTACCTAACTCAACGTTCCATAGTTTTTCTTCACAAGCAACAGACTAGACCAAATACAGACTATTGCTCTCATATCAGGAGTGGAGCTGTCTAAACCTCACTTTCCAGCCTTGACAGAGTTCAAAAAACATTTATGCCACTTTGTACAGGCTGCGATGGGTAAAATGTCGCCATTTTATATGTTTAATTTCGCGCATGCGTGTTTTTCATATATATATTTTTTTTTTATTTCGTTGACTGCACAGTATAGTAGAGGCAGTTGGGCACCTTTAATGAGAAATAAAACACGACGACGCAATTCACTCCGCCAGAAATTTGGAAACGGCATGCTGTACTACTTGGCATTCGTACCGGAAGCTGCAATACGAACATTTCAATTTTAGTGTGTTTAGGTGTCAATCTGAGGACAATGTAGAGTATTCGGAAAGAAATGGATGATTCTAATGGTGATTACGAAGGTATTTGGAGTGATCACTAGTGAGGGTCTCAGATACCACACAGGGGCCTACATCAAGTGTTTTTAGGTAGTGCTGCCCTGGGTCAAGATGGTGGGTGCTAGAAGACTTCATGTCTAGCAAAAAGACTCAGTACCATGCCAATCAAGCAAGATAGCCCAGTCATGGCTGCCGGGCAATTTCTGCGACCACATAACTCTTACATCAGGCCACGTAACTCCCCAGACTGCAACCCCTTGATTATTCTGTGTAGGGCGCATTAGCGTCTGTTAAAATGAGATGTCATCGTTATTTTCATTTTTGCGTAATTTAGACGGCAATTTATCTATCGCAACCTGTAGGTGATGAACTATTTTCAACCCCACAGCTCCTTTCCCCAGTCACATTAATTTGTCCCACTAGTTCAGACCTTTACAGCTAAAACCTGCCACACCACGTACACAGGAGTAAACCATCCACATTCCCTTCGTGTTCCATGGACAGTGGAACGAGAAGAATCTACGCTTGTAGATTAAATAAAAGGTTAAATTTAGAATTCTCAGTAGATTACACAGATCAACATACGGCTGATGTAGGTCGTAGGGCACAAAAGCTCAAATGTTATGGTAACAACAAGAGATGAAGTGAATAGTTCGCGTGTAAAATCTTTGCTCACCTCTGCTGTAGCGAAGTATTGAAGAGTTGAATTAAAGGGAAATAACTCATACTAAGATATCCGGAAGTACCCCGGTTGACGAAATAAAGGGTTCGATCCGAAATTCCAGTCTCCTGAAGAAGGCCGGAGCATACAACGGCCGAAACGTCGCGAATATGACAACAAAGATGAGAACAACAGTCTGAACTATGTAAATAGTGTAAATAAAGTAGATGTCCACCCACGAATAAATCAATTTTATATTCTGTCTATGGAGATATAAACATTTCGCCCTATTTCCGTTGTCACGTTTGTTGAGTAAAAATGCGCATAACGACGTCATCTGAAAACCACAATAATATAATAATTTGTTTTTTCTCTATATCTCTATCCTTATCACTATTTCTCTTACTTCCTCTCTCTCACTTTCTCTCTTTCTCTCTCACTTTACCACTCTCAGTCTCTCTCTCTCTCTCTTACTGCCTATCTTTTTTCTCTCTCTTTCTCCCTCTTTCCCTCTCTCGCTTTCGTTTTGTCTTTCTCTCTCTCTCTCTCACACATTCTCTCTCTATTTTTCTCTCTATATCTTACTCTCTCTCTCTCTCTCTGTCCCTCTCTCTCTCTTTCTCTCTCTCTCTATGTACCTTTTCTGTCACCACACCGTTGTTTGAGACGGCCACAAAAGAGTTAGATTAATTTATCTGCGGAGAATCAATGTTGAAGAAATTAAGAAAATGAGAAAAAGAGAGAAAAAACAAATCGTCAACGAGAGAAAGTGTATCAAAAATTCCTGAGGAACGCGCTATAAAAATTCTGAGCAAGTCGACTCTTCGAAGAACAACCTTTGTTTCTCTGTTGATACCTTGAGTGCTTGCAAATAATCTACCTGCTGGCAGAATAATGATTTAGCAACATTACACCCAGCATCATGTGCTTTCTCAAAGTTTTACAAAATTCGTCGAATTGATACTTGTTCGTTTCTGTAATTAAATTTTGATTTTAAAAACACTCAACCCAAATAGCTGAACGAAAAATAGAAAAATTGATTGCTTAAATATTTGCAAAAGTTATTTGTCGTCATCTTCATTCTTTCTTTATTTTCTGTTTTTCTTTCTTTTTTTCTTTTTTTGCATTTCTTTCTCCGTTTACTTGTTTTCATTTTGAACACATTATTTTTTTTCTAATTTTTCTCCTTTTTCGTAATTCTTTGGTTCTTGGTCTTGTTCTTGTTCTTCTTCTTCTTCTTCTTCTTCTTCTTCTTCTTCTTGTCTACACATCATCTTCATTGTTTTTCTCCTTTTCCCAATTATTGGGTTCTTCTTCTTCTTCTTCTTCTTCTTCTTCTTCTTCTTCTTCTTGTCTACACATCATCTTCATTGTTTTTCTCCTTTTCCCAATTATTGGGTTCTTCTTCTTCTTCTTCTTCTTGTCTTCTTCTTCATCATCTTCATTGTTTTTCTCCTTTTCCCAATTATTGGGTTCTTCTTCTTCTTCTTCTTCTTCTTGTCTACACATCATCTTCATTGTTTTTCTCCTTTTCCCAATTATTGGGTTCTTCTTCTTCTTCTTCTCCTTCTTCTTCTTCTTCTTCTTCTTCTTCTTCTTGTCTACACATCATCTTCATTGTTTTTCTCCTTTTCCCAATTATTGGGTTCTTCTTCTTCTTCTTCTCCTTCTTCTTCTTCTTCTTCTTCTTCTTCTTCTTGTCTACACATCATCTTCATTGTTTTCTCCTTTTCCCAATTATTGGGTTCTTCTTCTTTCTTCTTCTTCTTCTTCTTCTTCTTCTTCTTCTTCTTCTTTCTTGTCTACATCATCTTGTTCATTGTTTTCTCCTTTTCCCAATTATTGGGTTCTTCTTCTTCTTCTTCTTCTTCTTCTTCTTCTTCTTCTTCTTCTTCTTCTTCTTCTTGTCTACACATCATCTTCATTGTTTTTCTCCTTTTCCCAATTATTGGGTTCTTCTTCTTCTTCTTCTTCTTCTTCTTCTTCTTCTTCTTCTTCTTGTCTACACATCATCTTCATTGTTTTCTCCTTTTTCCCAATTATTGGGTTCTTCTTCTTCTTCTTCTTCTTCTTCTTCTTCTTCTTCTTCTTCTTCTTTGTCTACATCATCTTCATTGTTTTTCTCCTTTTCCCAATTATTGGGTTCTTCTTCTTCTTCTTCTTCTTCTTCTTCTTCTTCTTCTTCTTCTTCTTCTTCTTGTCTACACATCATCTTCATTGTTTTTCTCCTTTTCCCAATTATTGGGTTCTTCTTCTTCTTCTTCTCCTTCTTCTTCTTCTTCTTCTTCTTCTTCTTCTTCTTCTTCTTCTTGTCTACACATCATCTTCATTGTTTTTCTCCTTTTCCCAATTATTGGGTTCTTCTTCTTCTTCTTCTTCTTCTTCTTCTTCTTCTTCTTCTTCTTCTTCTTCTTCTTCTTGTCTACACATCATCTTCATTGTTTTTCTCCTTTTCCCAATTATTGGGTTCTTCTTCTTCTTCTTCTTCTTCTTCTTCTTCTTCTTCTCTCATCTTCATTGTTTTTTTCCTTTTCCCAATTATTGGGTTCTTCTTCTTCTTCTTCTTCTTCTTCTTCTTCTTCTTGTCTTCATTTCATTTTTTTCTCCTTTTCCCAATTATTGGGTTCTTCTTCTTCTTCTTCTTCTTCTTCTTCTTCTTCTTCTTCTTCTTCTTGTCTACATAATCTTCATTGTTTTCTCCTTTTCCCAATTATTGGGTTCTTCTTCTTCTTCTTCTTCTTCTTTCTTGTCTACACATCATCTCCATTGTTTTTCTCCTTTTCCCAATTATTGGGTTCTTCTTCTTCTTCTTCTTCTTCTTCTTCTTCTTCTTCTTCTTCTTCTTCTTGTCTACACATCATCTTCATTGTTTTTCTCCTTTTCCCAATTATTGGGTTCTTCTTCTTCTTCTTCTTCTTCTTCTTCTTCTTCTTCTTGTCTACACATCATCTTCATTGTTTTTCTCCTTTTCCCAATTATTGGGTTCTTCTTCTTCTTCTTCTTCTTCTTCTTCTTCTTCTTCTTCTTCTTCTTCTTGTCTACACATCATCTTCATTGTTTTCTCCTTTTTCCCAATTATTGGGTTCTTCTTCTTCTTCTTCTTCTTCTTCTTCGTCTTCTTCTTCTTGTATACACATCATCTTCATTGTTTTTCTCCTTTTCCCAATTATTGGGTTCTTCTTCTTCTTCTTCTTCTTCTTCTTCTTCTTCTTGTCTACACATCATCTTCATTGTTTTTCTCCTTTTCCCAATTATTGGGTTCTTCTTCTTCTTCTTCTTCTTCTTCTTCTTCTTGTTCTTGTCACATCATCTTCATTGTTTTTCTCCTTTTCCCAATTATTGGGTTCTTCTTCTTCTTCTTCTTCTTGTTCTACACATCATCTTCATTGTTTTCTCCTTTTCCCAATTATTGGGTTCTTCTTCTTCTTCTTCTTCTTCTTCTTCTTCTTCTTTTCTACCATTTCTTCATTGTTTTTTCTTCTTTTCCCAATTCTTCTTCTTCTTCTTCTTCTTCTTGTCTTGTCTACATAATCATCTTCATTGTTTTTCTCCTTTTCCCAATTATTGGGTTCTTCTTCTTCTTCTTCTTTTCTTCTTCTTCTTCTTGTCTACACATCATCTTCATTGTTTTCTCCTTTTCCCAATTATTGGGTTCTTCTTCTTCTTCTTCTTCTTCTTCTTCTTCTTCTTCTTCTTCTTCTTCTTCTTGTCTACACATCATCTTCATTGTTTTCTCCTTTTCCCAATTATTGGGTTCTTCTTCTTCTTCTTCTTCTTCTTCTTCTTCTTGTCTACATCATCTTCATTGTTTTTCTCCTTTTCCCAATTATTGGGTTCTTCTTCTTCTTCTTCTTCTTCTTCTTCTTCTTGTCTACATCATCTTCATTGTTTTCTCCTTTTCCCAATTATTGGGTTCTTCTTCTTCTTCTTCTTCTTCTTCTTCTTCTTGTCTACACATCATCTTCATTGTTTTCTCCTTTTCCCAATTATTGGGTTCTTCTTCTTCTTCTTCTTTTCTTCTTCTTCTTCTTCTTCTTGTCTACACATCATCTTCATTGTTTTTCTCCTTTTCCCAATTATTGGGTTCTTCTTCTTCTTCTTCTTCTTCTTCTTCTTCTTCTTCTTCTTGTCTACACATCATCTTCATTGTTTTTCTCCTTTTCCCAATTATTGGGTTCTTCTTCTTCTTCTTCTTCTTCTTCTTCTTCTTGTCTACACATCATCTTCATTGTTTTTCTCCTTTTCCCAATTATTGGGTTCTTCTTCTTCTTCTTCTTCTTCTTCTTCTTCTTGTCTACACATCATCTTCATTGTTTTTCTCCTTTTCCCAATTATTGGGTTCTTCTTCTTCTTCTTCTTCTTCTTCTTCTTCTTCTTCTTGTCTACATCATGTTCATTGTTTTTTCTCCTTTTCCCAATTATTGGGTTCTTCTTCTTCTTCTTCTTCTTCTTCTTCTTCTTGTCTACACATCATCTTCATTGTTTTTCTCCTTTTCCCAATTATTGGGTTCTTCTTCTTCTTCTTCTTCTTCTTCTTCTTCTTGTCTACACATCATCTTCATTGTTTTTTCTCCTTTTCCCAATTATTGGGTTCTTCTTCTTCTTCTTCTTCTTCTTCTTCTTCTTCTTCTTGTCTACATCATCTTCATTGTTTTTCTCCTTTTCCCAATTATTGGGTTCTTCTTCTTCTTCTTCTTCTTCTTCTTCTTCTTGTCTACATCATCTTCATTGTTTTTCTCCTTTTCCCAATTATTGGGTTCTTCTTCTTCTTCTTCTTCTTCTTCTTCTTCTTCTTGTCTACACATCATCTTCATTGTTTTTCTCCTTTTCCCAATTATTGGGTTCTTCTTCTTCTTCTTCTCTTTCTTCTTCTTCTTCTTCTTCTTCTTGTCTACACATCATCTTCATTGTTTTTCTCCTTTTCCCAATTATTGGGGTTTCTTCTTCTTCTTCTTCTTCTTCTTCTTCTTCTTCTTCTTCTTCTTGTCTACACATCATGTTCATTGTTTTCTCCTTTTCCCAATTATTGGGTTCTTCTTCTTCTTCTTCTTCTTCTTCTTCTTCTTCTTCTTCTTCTTCTTACACATCATCTTCATTGTTTTCTCCTTTTCCCAATTTTGTTCTTCTTCTTCTTCTTCTTCTTCTTCTTCTTCTTCTTCTTCTTCTTCTTCTTGTTCTTCATCTTCTTGTTTTCTTTTTCCCAATTCTTCTTCTTCTTCTTCTTCTTCTTCTTCTTCTTCTTCTTCTTCTTCTTCTTCTTGTCTACATCATCTTCATTGTTTTTCTCCTTTTCCCAATTATTCTTCTTCTTCTTCTTCTTCTTCTTCTTCTTCTTCTTCTTCTTCTTGTCTACACATCATCTTCATTGTTTTCTCCTTTTCCCAATTATTGGGTTCTTCTTCTTCTTCTTCTTCTTCTTCTTCTTGTCTCTACACATAATCTTC